>JAHMML010000047.1:75725-101330 GCA_020341155.1 Eciton burchellii | reverse complement strand
CACCACCTCCATCACCACCACCGCCACTACCACCACCACCACCACCTTCACCACCTCCACCACCACCACCTTCACCACCTCCACCACCACCACCACCACCACCACCACCAYCAMCACCACCACCACCATTACCACCACCGCCACCACCAGCACCATCTGCCACCACCATTGCTATTGCTATCGCCACCACTATCGTTACCGTCGCGATCGTGTGTTCGAAAAAGGGAAGTGGGGACGACACGACACAGCGCTGCCGCGTGTGCCGCTTTTGCAGAGCTTCGCTCGGCATACGGCGAAACGTTTCGCCTTGTGCTGCTGCTGCTGTTTGGCGGCTGGCTGTCGACTTCCAACTGCTTCTCTCAGTCTGCTGGGCGGCCTCGCTGGGCGCGAGCTTGCTTTCCATCGACGAATTCCTCGTGCCGCGCCGCGCCGCGCCGCGCCGCGAAGCAAACTCGCGGAGTTCGTAGAGGATCGACAATCGAGTCGTGAATCTATCGAGCACCGTGTCGAGAACCGTGATTAAAAATTAAAAACGTCGAGATCGGTCATTGAGAATCGGTCGTAGAGAGGTAAATCGCGCACGGGACAACAACTCGTCAACTTTTAACAGATCGACCGCGAGAGATACGAAGACAGAAACGTGCATTCGATGCGGTAACGAGCGATCCGATTGAATCGTAATTTGTGTTTCGTTTGCCAAGGCGTACCATGTATAATGCGCATAATTCGCGGCTCCAAGTGTCGTGCTTCGATCAATGAAAAATCAAACTCTCAGGAAGAGAGCATCTGCAAAGAAAGAAAAGTAAACGAGTAAACAAGCGATACGATACGCGCGTACGCGAGGTTCTTGCACGCGTTCTTACGATACGACGCGAAGCTCTCCGACCACCATCCATCCACAGGTGTTTGCATCGATCCCTTTTCGCGTGTCCTCGTGGTCGTTGCGACGACCAGCGATGCAGTGATCACGATCCGCGACAGTCGCGCGAATCTACGTGAACCCGTTATTATTCGCGAATTCGTATGAGCCAAGAAAGTTTCATGTTCCTCGCGAGATAAGAGGGATCGCTGTTAGAGGGGTTACGATGTTAGACGCGGTCGACTAATTATGGACTAGTTATTCTACGTGATGACGTAATTAAACGAAATTATCGCAAAGAAAGCAGAAAAGGAGGAAACGGAGAAGGGATAAGGAGGGAGAAAGAGAGAAGACGATGGTCGGACAATGGTCGAGAAAAGTGTACATGTTTTCGCATGAGATACAGTACAATGAGATAGAGTACAAGTAGAACGATATGACTCGATCGACTCGTTTAACGCGGTGTACGAGAAACCAACGGATTTCGAACGGCAGCTAACATTTTTCAATTCGACATATCGAGACATCGAGCTATCGAGATATCGCTAGCAGTGTTACGATTTATGAAACAGAAAAACACATGCGTATATATACATGTGTGCGTGCGTGCGTGCGTGCGTGCGTGCGTGCGTGCGTGCGTGCGTGCGTGTGTGTGTGTGTGTGTGTGTGTGTGTGTGTGTGTGTGTGTGTGTGTGTGTGTACATATGTACGTACATGCATATGCGTATGTATATATGCGTATGTATATATGCGTATAAACGTGTAAACAAAGAGTCGTTCGATGCGAATCGTCAACGCCTCGCTGATGATACGCGATGATTTATTTCAATATTCGTATAAATTGTTCGTAAGCAGGCGCGTGCACATCTTTGCAAGGCACAAATTTGCGAGGGAAAATAATTTTGGCGTAGCGAACGCGTGGCGTACATGCTTGTACGCGTTAGGATCGGCGTTATCGACGTTATCGAGCAGGATCCAGTTTTCGTTGAAAGACAGAAATCATCTGAAACTGTGCGTGCGTGCCTGCGGGCGGGCGTGCGTGCGTGCGTGCGTGTGTGTGTGTGTGTATATGTGCGTGCGTGCGTGCGTGCGTGCGTGCGTGCGTGTGTGTGTGTGTGTGTGTGTGTGTGTGTGGCGAGGCAATTTGCACATTCGGACTTTCAGATAAATCCACTTCGCAATCCATTTCGCCATTTTCAACGGCGCGACAGCGCGACAGAAGAAACGAGATCCACAACGAACGAGATCAAATGCCAGGAGCAGCGAGACGAGAGACAGTGATCGGAGACAGCAGACGCGCTATCGGTGCATGTGTAATCGCGATAGGGCGATCCCTTCGCGCTAGAGTTTCTCTCCAGTGACAACGGAGATCCGCAGAAGCTCGAGAGAATCGGCCCGGACCGATGAAATGTGAAACGCGAATAGCTCGCGTCGGAATAGAGCCGACGGAAACGAAGGAGGAAGTTGAGAGAGCACGAGTGCGATTCACCGCAGGGATAGCGGCACGTCGGGGAAACACCTGGCGCGGGTCGCCTGAGATGACGGCCTTGCGACAGGATATCGCGGCATCCCCGTACAGAATCTATAGAACTTTCCTTCTGGCCTCGCTGATCGGACTGCTGCTACAAATTCATTCGGCGACAGGTACGTGCTCTCTTTATCTCACGCCTTATCTCTCCATTAATGTCGAGCGTTAATACTCGCGCGCTTGTTAATAAGGGCGAGCTTCCGTCGCCCTCGTTAACGTTTCGGACGAAACGAGCCCGGGAACGGCTTCGTCCCTCGCTCTCTTCTCGCTCTAATCCAACTCGAGAATCGATTTCTCTCGAGAAACGATACGAAAGTAGACACAGTCCCCACGACTGCGCGCGGGGAAAACTTTGTTTCGACCTTTCGGCCGAGGTTACAGCGAGGGACAGCGAATGAAAGAAGAAACACGATCGTCATCGCGTGACGTCCGATGACGTCTTCCTCTTCCTAGGTGGAAAACTCGGTGCTCCTCGAGCGTCAAAGTCGCGCGCGAGTCGATTCGACGAATAACGACGAATAACGGAGCGACTGCAACGGATCGGCGACAATCGTTGATTATCCTTGCAATGTCAATTAAATTAGTCCTGTCGACGTTGTGCCGATCGCCTTCGGACAGGCGATAAAGCGATAAAGCGCGAATTAATTCAGCGTTAATTCAATGTGCGTTCGCACATTGCGCTGATGCACATCGCGAGCGGAGTATAACAGAGTATACTCGCAGAGTCGAGACTCGGCGAGCTTAGCGAGGCTTTGAAACCTTATCGACATCAAGGCGAATCGCGAATCGGCAATTTTTACACCGAAAGCGTGTAACGTCTTGACCGATGTCACGAAGAGACGAAGGGATACTCGTCTCGATATCTCCGTATCTCGGAACTCGATGCAAACTCGATATCGCGAGCAGCACGATCCGATTCGAAAGATTAAAAGCTAGAAAATGTTCTCTCTCTCTCTCTCTCTCTCTCTCTCTCTCTCTCTCTCTCTAATTCTTGGAGGTCGATTATTCCGCAGTTTGACGTGGATGTGGAGAAGCTAAGTAAAAGGGACACGTTGAGATGTAGAGAGAGAGAGAGAGAGAGAGAGAGAGAGAGAGAGAGAGAGAGGAGAGCGCTCATATGTGTATTGTACGCATGTATATACGCACGCACGCCCGCCCGCACGCACGCTCGCATGCACGCACGCACGCCCGCTCGCACGCACGCACGCACGCACGCACGCACGCACGCACGCACGCACGCTCGCATGCACGCACGCACGAAGGGAAAGAGAAAGAAGAAATAAAGGGGGGGGGGCATGTACGAAGCGGAAGACAGAGAGAAAGAAGAAAAGACGGAGTGAGAGAAAAGGGGGGAGGGGGGAGGGGGGAGGGGGAAGAAAGCCTGGTGTAATGGAGGAACCAGTTTGCGGGTCAGTGCTCCGCATCAGCGAGAGGCGCTTGAGCCTGTAGACGCGCGCGGACGATACCGGGTGAAAGAAGGACGGGAAATCCTGCGCGAGCCCCGTGAAGGACGCGAAGGAGGAAGGAAAGGCCCGCGACAGATAGATGGAGGAATCGCTCGCGCGCAGCGATATCCGCTTCTCGATGATCGAAACGCAAACTCGGTGCAGCGCACCGCCGAGAGTAGAGAAGAATCCCATCCCAGAGGAAGGCAAACGCGTCGTCGCGTCGTCGCGTCGTCGCGTCGTCGCGTCGTCTATTCGAGTCGTCGCCGAATCCCTTTCTCTCGTCCGCGTTCGCGCACGGCGAAACCTCGAGGCGGATCGAGGCGGATCGAGGCCGATCGAGGCCGATCGAGGCCGATCGAGGCCGGGGATCGTCCGTTCGATCGGATCGGACCGGACGGAGTAGCACGAGACGGAGTACTACGAGCGAATAAATCCGTACGGACGATAAGGACGTACGGACGTATGGACGATGGACGCGACGAGATCCAATGGATCTCGAGATACGAGATCATGCCACGCGTGTTACGCGTGGTACACGCTGTTCGCTATCCGCTATCCGCGGAGGCAAGGGACAAGGATGATCGGCGTGTCAACGATTTTTGCGAAAGTGCATTCCAATTTTCCAAGTAGACGTCGAGTAAAACTGGTTCTATCGCTCGTAGAGAGTAGCATCGCACTGTAGAGATGCACCTCGGATTAGCACCTCTCTCTCTCTCTCTCTCGGAGCACCCGTATCCCTTAGCACGAGCAGTGTGCGGTAAAAACAGTTCGACGAGCATGACCGAAGGCGCAGTCCCGGGAGATGGTGAGTCCGCGATAAAACACTCGAGTTATGCGCGCGAGCGCGTGCAGTCGCCTTCATATTCCACGCGAGGAAAGCGAGTATTCGAGAAGCCGAAAAGACATTTTCCGAATTCCGATTAGGCTTCGATTAAACTCGAGTTTCCAACTCGAGTCTACGATCGCAACCAAGAAATATAATCGACGTACGAAACGCGTTACGTTACGGAATCCGCACGTACGTGCGGAAACGTGTACGTGTAGACGTGTAGACGCCCGTAGGTACGTAGTAGGCCGCTCGTCGCGAGCTTCGGACCGAGCTTCCGAGCGATCGGAAGGGTTCGGAAAGGTCGTCGCCAACAACGTCCAAGCGCAACAACGTCGCGCGCGTGCGACGTCATTTCTCGCGCGGGATAGATAGATCTCGCGGGATCGGCAAGAGCGTCATTACCAGGAACGTTCGCCCGGAGGTGATGGGAAGAAGCGGATGGGATAAAAGGGAGAAGCTTGTGGTTTTGGTCAACCGGTCGGGTCGCGCGAGGACAATCTCCGAGCCTTGATGACTAACCGCGTGCCCGTCTTGCCTGAGAAGCAAGAACTCGTCTCCCCTACGGCACGTCGCGAATACCTGCCCAGCGCTTGCTTCGGCACAAGCACCGATCTTTTTACCACCTGCTGCCGCCCTGCTGCCGCCCTGCTGCCGCCCTGCTGCCGCCCTGCTGCCGCCCTGCTGCCGCCCTGCTGCCGCCCTGCTGCCGCCCTGCTGCCGCCCTGCTGCCGCCCGATTTCGCTCCATGTCCCGCGCGTTGCGTTATTGTATCGACGAGCGAAGCGATCGGCGCGACTCGAGATTTACGACGACGCGAGTCGAGTCGAGTCTCTTCGCGGGCTCTCTTCGCGGTTTCCGCATCATGTCGATGATGTCGTCTCGACGGTCTAAATTCGAGACTTTGAACTGCTCCTCGCTTTCCGATCGTCGATCCGACGAATTCGCCCGGCGAACGTGAAATCGTATGATACGATGCGATACGATACGATACGATACGATGCGATACGAATCGGCGGTGATATCGGAAAAGTATCGGAACTGCTCGAAGCTGCGAAAGTGCTCGCGCTGGCTTGCGTTCAACCGTGCACCGCGTGCATCGCGAACGAATAGGCGCGATTGTCATTTAATCGCTGGCTCGTATCTCGCGCGCGCCTGTCCGCTCGCCTAGACCGAGGAAGAGGAAGAGGAACCTAGAACGAGAACCGAGACCGGAACCTAGAGACTACCTCCAGCTGGAATTTCAAAGCGACGCGCGAGAGATACGAGCTTTACGAGAGATCGCGATCTTGGACTTTCTCGCATCGCGTTCGTCACAATCGCGATTCAGGAAGGATGTAGTCTTGTTTCAATCTTCTCAGACTCAATGTTCAGGTTCGCGCCTTCTCCTCGGTCGATGCCATCCGCTTTAAGCGAGCCTAAAGCGATGGCGACGGCGGCGGCGACGGCGGCGGCCCACCAGCTACGCGGCTAGCGCAATGCCGCGACCTTGCCGCAACAACAATTTTTATTTGTCCGATTTTCAATTTTGTCAAATTTTTAACCGTCGATGTCGAGCGACATATTTCTCGCGCCATCTCGCGATGGCATTTCCGCTCGATGATCGTTGATGACACGTTTGATCTCGCGACGAAACATTGGCGACGATCGTACGAGCGACCGCTCGATCATCTCTGACGAGCGTCGCGACTTTCCGATACGATGGCATAACGATGCCGGGGAACGACCGCGGTCTACAACGAGAGATCTCGCAAGCGTGACGCAAGCGTAGCGAGGACCAAGGAGAGGAAGACTTGGAAACTGAAACTGATTCATCCCGGTTTGAGCTCTTGCTCTCCTCGTAAATAACAAACTCTCTAGACGGTACACAGCCGCCGGTACGCACACGCGCGCACACCGCGCGGCTCTCCGTGCCGAACCATAAGAGTAGGGATGATGGTAGTGGTGAGTACAAGGAGACGGAGAAGCGAGAGAAGCCACCGAGAGGAAGAGAGTGGGGTTTAGCGAACGAGAGAAGAGGAAGAAGGGCGTAACTGGGCCAAACGGTGGCTACGTCGTGGTCTAGACACGCCGAGCCGCGCCGCTCCGCACCTCGCCTCATCCAGCCTTGCCCATGTCTTCTTGTCTCGTCTTGCGTCGCGTTGCCTTGCCCTGCCTTGCCCTGTGCTGCTTTGCCTTGTGCTGCTTTGCCTTGTGCTGCTTTGCCTTGCCTCGTCCTGCCCTGCCCTGCCCTGCCCTGCCCTGCCCTGTCCTGCCTTGCTCTGCCTTGCCCTGCCTTGCCCTGCCTTGCCCTGCCTTGCCCTGCCTTGCCCTGCCTTGCCCTGCCTTGCCCTGCCTTGCCCTGCCTTGCCTTGCTCTGTTCTGCTCTCTGCTTTATCTTGCTTTACCTTGTCTCGATCTGCAAACGAATTTGCTTCGAGTTTGCTCGAGACTTTCCTTCTCGTTCCGTTTACGGACGGATGCTTCTCGCCATCAACCGTAACTCTTTTCGTCGAAAAAGTTTTTCGCATCGAGCAATTAAATTGGTAAATTAGATCCAACGAGTTGGATCGAGTTTGGAGATTTTTGCAGCAGATTTTACACCATTTTGCAGATCGCTCGTCGGAAGGAGCGCGTTCGTCCAAACGCGCTTCCAAAGAGAATATCGGCGGGGGCGCTAGAGCGCGATAGCGAGTCTCTATTTTTGTCTGTTCGTGCTGTCGCACGAAAGGGGAGAAGGCAAAGAAAGGAGTTTGAAGGATTTCTCGGCGGTTATTTCGGCAAAGGCCGAAACATTTACGCGTTACGCTCGTAATGCTATTCCATAAGCACGTACTAGCGTCTTTCGAGAAAGACTTTCGCTCTCTCTCTCTCTCTCTCTCTCTCTCTCTCTCTCTCTCTCTCTCTCTCTCTCTCTCTCTCGAATCACTCATCGATCCTCGCCCATCGATTTCGAGGGCGCGAATGTCGAAAGAAATTTAAACTTTGCTGGGCGCATGGCGCGCATCTATCGTATCAGCAGCGACTTGGCGAGGTCGCGAACGACCTTGCTCCGCTTTTCCGTGGCGCGAGCCATGTTTCCTCTCTTTCAATCGTACGTAACATCGCGTCACGTAAAGAGGCCGCGGCCGAGCAAGCTCCTGAAATCTGAAATCTGAAATCTGAAATCTGAAATCTGAAATACTCTGATCCGCGACAGGTGGTATATGCTGGTCATCCATCAGTAACGGCCGTTGCAAGGAGCTTCTGTCACAAGGCGTCACGAGGGAGAACTGCTGCGCGTCCAACGCGGCAGCAGCGACCGCCTACTCCGAGGAGGATCTGGATAGCGGAAGTCTCTTCTTCTGGAGGGTTCTCGGTGGAGGAGTGCAGTGTCGTCCTTGCCGAGGTACGAGGTACACGGAGGACGGAGGCTATGTAATAGCCGATAATGATAGGAAAGTCCGTTTTCAGTCTCTCGCGAATCAGTCTCGCGAGGGAAGGAAAGAAAGATCGGAAAGGAAGCTCGATCGCAAAATATATGAGATCTCGAATCGTTTCTATCCGGCAGAGAGTTGCGCGGAAGTGAGGTGCGAAGAAGGGAAAAAGTGCGTGGTGCGTAGGGGAAGGCCGAGGTGCGTGTGTAGTCCAGAGTGCAAAGCACCGCGTGGCGGTGGTGGACCGGTCTGTGGGACGGACGGCAAGAGTTACAAGAGCCTGTGCAGACTCAAAAAGCGAGCTTGCAAGAAGGGCAGCCACGAACTCGCGGTCGCTTACAACGGTCACTGTCAAAGTGAGTATATATAAATACGACTGTCGACGACTCGTTATCGGAACGTTATCGGAACTCTATACTCGCTACGTACTCGCGCCGCTACTTTTACTTTTATTTACCGTTTACAGTTTACAGTTTACAGTTTAGTAGTTTCTAGTTTCCTCTAGTTTCCGCTAATTCAATTGCACGATAATTGCATGCCACTGCGGCGCAATGCGGCGTAATGGATAAAGAAACGCGAAATAAAATCGCGATCGGAAAGAAACATCCGGTGGGGATTGGCTTGTCGACGATATGGGCCACTCGCCACCGCCAGCGCCGCCGCCGCCTCCGCCGCCGCCGCCGCCGCCGCCGCCGCCGCCGCCGTCGCTGCCGTCTACGATAATCGGTCTTTCGTAATCGTAAGCGAGTGAGAAAAACATTTCCCAGGCCAAAGTAACGTTGTCGCGGAAACGCGAACACGGCCGCGCGAATGAGATTTTTCATGAAAAGATTAAGAGAGGCGGTGACTCTCTGTGACTATGGTTTACGACTGTGCGTAATAACGTGCAAAGTGTCGAGCAGGTTCGTGCGCACGGGTCCGGTGCGGCCAAGGTCGGAGCTGTCTGCTGGACCAGAACCTGAGTCCTCACTGTGTGAGGTGCGCCCGCAGGTGCCCTCAGGCGCCCCCGCACCAGGTCGCCGGCGCGCGCCCCGTTTGCGGAGCCGACGGAAACACCTACAAGAGTGCCTGCCACCTGCGACTCGCCGCCTGTCGCGCAGGTCGCGCCATTCCCGTCGCTTATAAGGGCCATTGCAAGCGTGAGTCTCTCTCTCTCTCTCTCTCTCTCTCTCTCTCTCTCACTCTCTCTCACTCGCTCGTTTTAACTCGTTCCTTTCTTCTCTTCTCTCCTCTTTCCCTCAGCCCTCAGACCCGGAAGATGACGCAATTTTCACTCACTGCTCAAATGTTACTCGCAATATCGCTTCTAATAAGAGCGTCGTTCGTCGCTCGGATTCGGATATCCAAAGTCATCGAGATATCGCGTCGGAAATCCCACAAACGGAAAACAGAGTTGGTTTCAGCGGACCGGACGAAAGCGGTGAAACGGCATCCAATCCGGTCCTATCCGATGTTGTCGTCCGATCGGGCGGTTCGTCGTCGCTATCCGCGGAATATCCATATCCAAACGCGATCAAGTTGCGCGAGTGGAGCGTCAAAGCTGTCTAATTCTGAGGCCGGGCTTTAATTCGGATCTCGGCCTTTCTCCTCGCTCGGAACGCTTCTCTCCGGAACGCTTCTCTCCGGAACGCTTACCTCTACTCTCCCTCCCTCTACCCTCTTCTTCCCGTGCTTTTTCTTTTTTGTTTTTCTTTCTCTTTTCCTCACCTTCCGTTCCACCCACTGAGAATCCTCCTCTATCGGAGCCCTTCGCTCGTGGAAAGCGAGTGGAAGATGGGATAGATTTGCGACCGCGAGATACGCTCGCAAAAGGAAAGAGAGTCGGTCAGAGAAGAAAAGGATACGGGTCTGGCTCGCCTTCGGCCAGTCGCGCGGCACGAAGGCGTAAACAGACGTGAACGGATAGCACAATGGCAGAGGCATTAAAAATAATGGCGATCCCGAGAATCTCGAGAAGGAAGTCGTTGCGAACACGAGTCGTGGATGAGATCCGATATACATGCACATTTGCGATAGAATCCGCTGCTTCCATCTCCCGCGCCGCTTTACAAGCGGCTTTCCTTCGCTTCTCTCGCGCAGGTATACGCGCGCGCATACCTGTGGGCGCGCGCGCACTGCGTGAAACTGCACCAATACGGCAACGCGCGATACGCTGTTGACCGTTGAGCAAACTCGCTAAGCTGTGCACCAAACTATGCGCCTGTTTTTATGCGCCTGTGCGCCTGTGCGCCTGTGCGCCTCGTTGCGTTAGAATCCATTTCCCGAGATCGAGATCCGCGTTGCAACGTGCAGCAACGTCAAACTCGCCTATCTTTCTCAAGCGAGAATCGTACGCGATCACGAGAATGTTACTTTGAAATCGGCGCTTGTTTCGTAAAATCCATGATTGCGGTAAGAAAGACGGATAACTGCGAGCTATGACTCGGTGCTTCTCAGTGTCTTGTATATATATATATATATATATATATATATATATATATATATATATATATATACATATACATATACATATATCTCGCAAGCAGAAGAGAAAAGGAAGAGGCGTAAAAGTAAAAAACACGAGAAGGCAATCGCAAGATCGTTCCAGGAAGTTCATCGACCGAGACGCGATCTGCTGTGGGCTGCGAAAGAGAAGAAAAAGATTATGAAAAAGAAAAGAAGAAAAAGAAAAAAGCGGAGGGTGGGGGCGGGGAGGGAGGGAGGGAGGGAGGGAGGGAGGAAGGGAAAAGAAAAAAAAAAAAGAAAAAGGAAAAGAAGAGAAAAGGAAAAGAAAAAATATGAAAGGAGATGAAGCGAGAGACAAAGAGGAGCATCGTCCTCTCTGTCCGATTCTCTTCTCGAGAAAGCTGTCGTAAACCCTCAACTTTGGACAGGACACGATCGCCGATTACCACTCGGATTGACAGATTTTTTTTCCGAGAATCCATCGGGGATCTTTCGAGCGACGTATCACGCGATCCTCGCGACCACCTGATTATTTTCGACAGCTCTCTCTCTCTCTCTCTCTCTCTCTCTCTCTCTCTCTCTCTCTCTGTTAACCTGTGAGGAGAATTTAGCAATTTCTTCTACAAAGTTGGCTCGCCGCGCCGCGTAAACGTAAAGTTCGCCAGAGTCGCGAAAAGAGTCGTCTCCATTTTTAATCGTTGCGCGGAAATGTTAGCTCTCGCGCAATAACGAAAAGAGATAGAGCCGCTAATCGATGATCTTACGACGATAACGATATGTAACTATACGTAATCGGCGTAATGGGCGTAACGCGTTCGATCGCGCGATATCATCGCGCGTCGGGGAACGTCGACGGCGTCTTAGCCGTCTTTACGTAGCCGTCTACGCGCGTACGCGCTGGCGTGGGCGCGTTACATTCTGGGTTCTGCAGGATTTGCCGTCATTGTATTTAAATGTTGCAAAGTTGTAGCGCGCGCGCGCGTAGCAGTCGTTAACCCATCCACTCGCGAACGGCACGGCCGTTCTTTTGGTAGGCGCGTGTGCGTGGGTTATTTTAAGCAATGCGACCATACGCGTATCTCGCGAGGTGGTTGCACTTGGACCAGACTTGGAGAGAGAGAGAGAGAGAGAGAGAGAGAGAGAGAGAGAGAGAGAGAGAGAGAAAGAGACTATCGCGCCTTACCACTCGTGGGCATCGAATCGGATTCCCGTCCCCGAGATTCGTCGCCGCTGTTTTCTCTCTGCTTTCTCTCTTTCTCTTTTTCTCTCACCTCGGACACTCGCGGACTATGTCGCGGCGACATACGCGACAGAATAATAAACGCGATATCGGTCAAGAGTGTTTCGACTTGTCGCTTGTGTTTGGGACAAAAACGCCACAAACGAACACTACCCTCTTACGTGCTTCCGCGGATGCAACCCGCGCGCTCGCGCCCGGGTTTATGTTCAGCGCGCGCAAGGATGTGTGTCCTTGTGGCGTCCTTGCCCTCCGGTCATTCACCGTATGCGCGCGCGCGCGCACGCATGCAGGCACGCACGCACGCACGCACGCACGCACGCACGCACGCACGCACGCACGCACGCACGCGCCGTGCAGGCACGCACGCACTCGCGCCCACGCACGTCGCCTGGAAAAGCACGCGGGTGTTTTACGTTTACGATACTTGCGATCCCCGCTTACGATACTCTGCCGCTCCCCGCTCTTTGTCCACGATCCAACTAAAAATAACTCGCGGCTGAAAGAATTCGGCGACGAAGAATGCATCGATCAGCATTCGCGCGTCGGAGGACGCGAAAGTTCAAGTCGAGTCGATCACGAGTCGCGCCAGTCGAAGGAGCACGACCGTGAAAGAGCAGCGGACCGGTTCGATAGCACGCAAAGCTGTCGCGAGCAAAGACTCGCCAAGATGAAAGACGGACTGCCAAAACATGGTAGGCGTGCGCGCGCATTCATCCACGTGGCGCTGTAAATTTACGAGTTTATCCTTCCTTATTCAAGCGAAGAAAGGAAGAAAGACACCGATATGCTCCGCTATGCTCCGGAATTGCAACGGAGTTGCATCGAATTACATCGTCGTACCGCGACAAGCCGTCCAGCGAATCTCACGTCCCGTCGTCGTGACGTCGAGACGATGTCTCCTCGGCGTTCTCCTCGGCGTGCGAACTCTTGCTCTTGCAAGTCTTACGAGGCTTCCCTTCGCAAACGGTAGTCGTCGTAGAGCGTTCGCGGCCAGTCATCGTGAATCATCACGACACACGGCACACGAGTCAAAAAACTCGTTCCCTCTTTCCCTCCAGCGAAACGAGAATCATCGTCGGGACGCGGCGGACGGGAGTCGACCAGCCGCCGTGTCGGTCGCCGGATCGGTCGATCGTCATTCGCGAATCGGCTGCCGCGATTCGACGACGGTCGCCGCAGAGCGAGCAGCGGGAGCAAGGAGAACGCTCGGAAACGCGAGCGTTTTTTCTCTCCGTTGGAGATTTCTTTCCAACGCGGTCCCCTCCCCCGTAGTGCCTTGTTTCGCGCTATCGCTATCTCTCGCTGATCCAGCGAGATCAGCGATCAATCGAGCGAGTCGAGACGAAATCGCAAGAGGCGAGGAGGCATCATAACGGGAAAACGGGAAGGCGATCTCTCGAGATCGGCTCGTTTGAAAATTCCTGTCGGTGAAATTATCCCGCGATCTCTCCTCCTTCCTCTCTCTCTCTCTCTCTCTCTCTCTCTCTCTCTCTCTCTCTCTCTCTCGATCGCGAAGGGACGGGAGTCGCACGTCCCGCTCGGAGCGAACAGGTGGGTCACATGACGCTAAGGTCATCCGTTAGGTCAGCCGTTTATCGGTTCGAGTGAACGAGGAGTGAAGGGGAATATCGGTTGGATGCAAACGAGAACACCTCTCGTACCAGTCGAGAAAGTCCCGCGGTACGACTGCGCCTACGAGCATGCACCTACGTGCGATTCTTCTCGAAGAGATGAGAGGCGAGAGGCGAGAGGCGAGAGGCGAGAGGCGAGAGGCGAGAGGCGAGAGAGAGAGAGAGAGAGAGAGAGAGAGAGAGAAGGACCGAGAACGTCGACGACCGAGGAACCAGGAGGAAGAATCGCGCGCGCGCGCGCGCGCGTTGCTCCGACGAAGAAGAAACGAAGAGGCGGCAGATGCGAGAATCCGAGAGACGACCAAGGAAGAAGAGGACCAAGAGGAGAAAAAGAGGAGAGGAAGGAGAAAGCGAGAGCAACGAGTTATCGAGGAGAAGGAGAAGGAGACGGAGATGGAGACGGAGATGGTTCGTATGTACGAGTCCTCGTACACACGAGGGACCGTGGGCAGTAGCGGGCCCCGACCACGGGCCCGGTAACAGCATTCAGTGACACAGCGCTGGCACGGCGCGTCTGGCCAGCGCTAAGCGGCACGGCATGGCGCGACGCGTCCGTGTGCCAAGCTCGTCTTTTTTTATCGGACTCTGGCGTAAGATTCTTCCTTTCCTCTCTCTCTCTCTCTCTCTCTCTCTCTCTCTCTCCCTGCCTCGTTTTCTACCAATTCGTCGGCTGACGTTGCCTCGTCCTCTCTCCTCCAAGTCCGTATCAAAGTCCGCGCAACTCTCGACATCGACATTCATCGCTGCATACCTTGGGTCGAATACCTCCTCGCTCGCCGCCACGGCACCGTCTCACCGGGACACCCATCCCTTGCTGTCCCTTGTTGGCGCATCGATTCATAGTCGTGGTGAGAACCTTCGACCGCGCACCACTTGGCCAGTGGCGCGATGTGGCGCGATACCGTAAAACGATTCACGAGAGAAGCTCTCTCTCTCTCTCTCTCTCTCTCTCTCTCTCTCTCTCTCTCTCTCTCCATGATCCGTCATTTACCTTTCGCGTATATACACACCTTGGCACCTTGGTGCTGATCGAACGATCGGAATCGACCGACATCGACGAAGAACCCGTTTGTGGAATCACATTGCGGTATCATTGCACTCGGTGCAATCGAAAGTACATACGTACGTACATACGTACATACGTATGTTTTCGACTTCACTTTCCGGATGTGCTCTTTCTCTCTCTCTCTCTCTCTCTCTCTCTCTCTCTCTCTCTCTCTTAGCAGCAAGTCGCTTCGCGCGGACTGGTCGTTGTCAAAGGCCGCTCGGCAAACGCGATCGGCAAACACGGTCGACCGTGTTCGATCGATCGGCCGAGAATTCGCCGACGAGAACTGAGCATGATGACGAGGATGATCACCGATCCGGGCGTCCGGGCTGTCGCGAGTGTTTCCGAATTGCGAATAAACGGTCGAATGGTCAAAAGGTCGAACGATTTGAAGGACCGAGACGAGACGAGTAGAATTATCGCTGCTACGAATAGGCGCGCGAGGAAATGGAACGAAAGACTCGAGAACTCGAGAGACAGCTCTCGGTATCGACGCGTTCCTTAACGCCAGCGTGCGAAAATACCGTCGTGCGAGACAACGAGAGATAAAAGGAATAGTAAAAACGTTAATAGAGGAGCGCGACAAACACACGCACGCACGCCCGCACGCACGCCCGCACGCACGCACGCACGCACGCACGCACGGCATGTACATGGCCACGAGATGGACAAGTAAATAAGTAAATAAACCAGCCGGTTTAGCGACGAGGTGTCGCGATGCAAATAATCGTCTTTCTTCGATTCGAGGATCCAAGGCGCGAAAGTGCACGCCTGCATCTGTAAATATGCATACGGCGGTATGTGCACGGGGAACGCGTACGAGCTTTTCTCGGTCCTCTCGCGCCAGTGGTACCTCTCGTCTTCTCGCCACCTCTTTCTCTCCCTTCCGCCAGTCGACCAGCCAGTCCGGAATATCCTGTACTCTCCGAGATCTCCGCGGCCGTTTATTCTCGCCACCAAAGGCGTCAAGTTAATTTGCTCATTTTTTTCTTCTTCTTCCTTTCTTTCCCCTCTTTTCTCCTCTTTTCTCCTCTTTTCTCTCCTCTTTCCGCCTCTTTCCTCCTCTTTTCTCCTCTTTCCTCCTCTTTCCTCTCCTTTCGTCTTCCTTCCTCTTCTTTCCTCTTTTTTTCTGTTTTTCTTTCCTCCCCCTTCGCTTCGCCAATGGCTCGCACGTATCATCGGCATCATTTCTCTCCGTCCGACGAGCATCCGTCGATACTCGTCGAGTAGCGCGCAGCGTTTCCGACGTTGACGATGACGCGCGACGCCGGTGCGAGGAGAATTGGCCAGTTGTCGGCATGGCAAATTACGTCCGCGGAAGTGGATAATGACGCAAATCGGAAGGACGATATTTTTATCGCGTTAACGCTAAAACATGATCGTTACGGCCGCTTACGAACGGTAACGGTTCGCGCTGCGTATCTCGCGATCGGACGTGCGTGCGCGCGAGTTCCGTGCGCCTCGGCGAGGCGCTCAGAATCGCTATCTCGTCGATTTCTCTCGCCGCGGTCTCTCGTTCGTCTTCGTTCGTCGAGATTGGTAGAGTCGTATAACGTGCGATGCGTGGCGATACGCATACGATCGTCGTCGTCGTCGTCGTCGTCGTCGTCGTCGTGCTTCAATCAACGTGCCGTCACTTGACGTGGCGTTGTGTCAATGCCACGTTAGGTTGAATGACCAATGACCCTCTCGTACGCATGGCATTGCGTAATCGTTGCGTTACTTCCCCTCTTTATGCCCCTCGATTACGTCAGGAGATTACGCCACGCGATGCCAATTTTCACACGATCGTACATGTTCCAGCCGACATCGATAACGGAATCGTGCTCGGACAGCAGTGGAGAGTTATTCCAGCGATCTCTCGTTGGACTCTCGAACTCTCGTCTCGGACTTGGATCATCTCGGGAGGAGAACGAGAGTTTGCCTTCTCGTTCGACAACTCGTTCGCTGCGTCTCGCAGCGACGCGAAAAGAGAACAATTGATCAGATGATCGTGTCATCTCCCCTTCGGAAATAGGCCATTGACCCAAAAGTAACGGCGACGCGTTACGGCGACCGATGATCGCGGGTTTGCGTCCACGAACGGGTTAACGCACGGGATTGCCGAGACGAGAGACAGCGGAGACAGAGTGGATCTAATTCAGCGATCCTCCCCCTCCCCCTCCCCCTCCCCCTCGCCCTCGCCCTTCCTGTTCTAATCGGTCTCGTCGGTCCTCGTTTCGTCCTTTCTCGAGGCATCCATCCGACCGAGATGACCGCCAAGTAGGCGCCAAGTAGGCGTCCGTATGGCTTCCGCGCGATTCCGATTACTCTCGCGATACGTGTCGCGCAAATAGGCGCAATAGCGTCTATCTCATCGCGCAACATCGCGTCGCGTTGTTGCGTGCGCGCGCGCGCGCGCGCAATCGTACCATCTTTCAATCGTACCATCTAAAAGTCCTTCCGTTTGTTGTTCGATCTCAACAGAGAGCGCAGATTGTACGAAAATACGCTGTCGAGAAGGCCAAACTTGTTTGTCCGAGATGAAATCTGGACGACCACGTTGCGTGACCTGCACCTATCGTTGTCCCCGGAAGCGCGTCCGAAATCGGACGCAGCACCGTGACAGGGATCGAGATCGAGATCGAGATCGAGATCCGTCGACGACCATGTTGTGCGCGACCAACAACATCACCTACCCCAGCTGGTGTCACATTATCAAGGATGCTTGCGTTACCGGCTTCGTTCTCGAGACGCGGCACGCGGGTCCCTGCAACGCCTACGACACGGCCCCCCCTCTTTATGTCGGTGAGTTGACAGTTGACATTAACAAGTATAAAGAAAGAGAAAAGAAAAGAGAGAGACACGTAGATGTAGCGCAAAGCCAGATCCGAGGTCCAGAGAATCGGCGAGAATCGGCGAGACATTCGGAAAACGGCCAATGGAAAACGGAACGGGAAACCTTCTTCTTTTTCTCGATCCTTTGATTACGGAAATTTACGGAAATAACGTAGCGATATGTCCCGGGAGTCGCGGGATATATATCCCGCATCCGCATCCGTTCGTTACAGATACGAGCGACGCTTGCCAAAATGTTTCTTCCGTTCATTAACGTTCGTTACAGAGGAGGACGACGACACCTCGAGCAACTACGGGGTCGACCTGGCGGACGAGGACACGAGAGCGAGCGACGATCGCGCCGATCTATCTAAATCTCCCTACGATCTGCACTCGTTAGCGTTGTCGTAGCTCACATCGGAGGTCTCATCGTTCTTGAAAAACTTTGACATCCCTTTGCGGCAGATGTGACGCGACATGATCCTCCACAGTCCTCCAGAGAGCGATCCGAGAGCGATGGCTGCTTATCTCGGCTGAGGAAGCTCACGAGGAGGCAAGGGGAGCGCGCAAAGAGGAACGCGAACTCGAGTCATCGTCGGTGGGGCGCGTCGCGATGCATCCGCGTTCGTCGCTTCCTGCCTTTCCGAGTGACGGACGAGTGACGGACGAGTGACGGACGGATGAGTCGCGCGAGTCGCGAGTCAAAGCGCGAAGAGGAGGAAGAGTGTCTTACTTTGTAATCGTTCCTCTTGATTCGCCAAAAAAGAAAAAAAAGACGTCATATCAAAACCGGTATACCTCGCGGCAACCTCGGACGTCATATCCTCGGCATTCGTGTGAAGGAAAGGAAACGTTTGGAAGGATCCGACATTCGAATTCCTTGGGGGAGGTGGACATCTCCGCCGCATTGATTCCTCGACGACGACGACGACGACGACGACGACGACGACGACGACGACGACGACGACGACGATGATGGAAATGGCGCGTAAACGAAACTCTCGGAGCGGAAATCGTCGCGCGCGCGCCGCCGACCTTGTCGGCTTCGTCCATCAAATTCCGAGAGACTCGTTTCTTTTCGATCGACACGGCATGACCACGCGCGAACGAGATACTTTGATCGATTCGCAAGAGATCCATCCGTCTTTTTGCAGCATCGAGCATTTTGCAACGATAGCGATATCTCGACGGTAGCGAAACTCTTGTACGCCCCTAACGTTTTTACGTTTTTACGTTTTTACGTTTTTACGTTTTTACGTTTTTACGTTTTTACGTTTTTACGTTTTTACGTTTACGTGTGAATGTGTGTCAGCGATACCGTGACTAGATATCGCGGTAAACGCCAAACAAATACGTTTATATTTATATTGATGATTTTGGAATTTCGAGTCTCGACGAACGTTTAACGTTTGACGCGCGCTCCTCCCGTGGTCGCGTGATTATATATAGATATTACATTAGTGGCTCTAAGAAAGCGTAGAAAAATTCCAGGGTATATGGCAGTAAATGGCAGGAATCGTTATAGTTGCTCTCGTTTAACTTTGTAAATGACTTTCTCATTACCAAAGACGTTTCTAGAGGCTTTGTTATTTAACGACACGCATGACGTGCACGACGAAGGCATCCAAAAGGGAAGAAAGAAAAAAAGAAGGAACGAAAAAAGAAAAAAAAGGAGAAAGAAGAAAGAAAAAGAGCGAGGAATACGGGGTGAATACAAGGAAAACGAGAGAGGAAGGATGACGTAATGCGCGACGTGTGGTAGCAATAAAATTTTTCTTGCGGAATCGGAAAGATCGATTCTAAAATCATCAATCATTCGAATCCGACCCATTCGAACGCATTTCTCCGCGCGAGATGTATCTCTCTGCCACGTATGCGCGACGTATAACGACATATACACGCATAACGACGTGTCGCGTTATAACGACTCGTCGTTATTAACTCGACGTTTCGACGTTTCGACGTTTCGACGTTTCGACGTTTCGACGTTTCGACGTTTCGACGTTTCGACGTTCCGACGAAGCGAGGCTGGCGATAAATATATCGCGAGAGATGGCGTATCGTGCGTGTAAAAAATTATGAATGAAACGATCGCGGTCGGGCGGATCGTTGCTCGCCAAGTAATTCGCTTACTCCAAGTAATTAGTGGTAATTAGCGCATCGAGTGAATTCACCGACGTTGGCGGCGTTGATAACTCTCGGGCGATTTCATGATTCAGCGAACGTTCGCGTTCCGTGTAACTTGTCATTCACGCGATTCAGCGCGAACACGCTCTGAAGATCTGCTCCTGCCGAGGCAGCCGACCGGTCCAGGTCCTGCTGAACGGGCCGAATGAGAAACTCTTCGATCGGAGAAACGAGGAGATAGGGAGAACGACAAGTAGGAGAAGAAAGAACGAGAGAGAGAGAGAGAGAGAGAGAGAGAGAGAGAGAGAGAGAGAGAGGGGGCGATCTATGTACGGCAATCTACGGTACGTTGGCACTCGATCGTATCGAGTATCCTGTCGATACTCGTCGCGAGATTCGAGGAGAAACGTAGATACACGGTAGATGATTAGCGCGTAGCGCGGCAGTGTCTCTCGACAAAAGTAGCGCGCTTAGATAGACGAGCAATTTAACGTAAGTCAATATTTATTAATCGATCTTGCACGGCGATAGATCGTCGACACGGCGAATGAACGATCGAGGTGACGACCGCGTCGAGTATCGAGCGCGATCCCGTCCCCTCGGGACGAAAAAATTCTTCCGACGGACGGTCGGACAGTCGGACGGTCGGACGGTCGGACGGACGGACGGACGAACGTTTCGGAGATTGATCGCGGCCTAAACTGACTTGGTAAACTCGAGACTTGGGCCGTCTCGACTCTTCCCTGTCTGTCCCTGTCCCGACGAGTTTTACTCGTCTCCCATTCTTCCGTTCCTCTTCCTTCATCGAGACGTCTCTATCGATTCGGTCTCGGTCATCCTCGATCGTTCAGATGCTTCCGTCCGATGCGCGTCAGTAGTATTCGTGTGTTAATATTTGTACTTAATTTATTTTAGTTTTACGGACGGAACCATTCGCGCTCCATTCGATCACGTGCGAGCGAGCGAGCGATCGAGCGAGCGATCGATCGATCGTTTCTATCGGGAACGAACGATCCGGTTGGCAGTTGGTAATCGGCCGATCGATCTCGGTCGGTTATGCCGAATCTTGATCGCGATCGCGGTTTTCGTCTCCGATAATCGTCACCGACGACTCGAAGAGCGGCATGTCGCTGCATCGCGCGATGCGATCCGCGACTAGACGCGATCGCAACTTCAAGTTCCAATCGGGCCAAGAATGATCAGAGCGATGATCGGCAGAGTGCAAGCGTGGTGTGCGCGAGGGTGCGGGCGACTTTGTCATCGAGGTGACGACCGCGTCGCGAGTTGCGACAAATCGCTGCATTCGCTGCACTCGCTGTCTCGCACTCGCGTGCGACGCGGCACATTGCGTACACGCACGTAGGAAATGCGTTAAACGCGCAGGTCTGCGCACCTCTGTTTCTTTACCTGACGAATCTTGTACGAGTAGAGAAACCCATGTCGTTACTTTTAACGTCCGAGTTTCGACACTGCCCTTTATCCGCAGGGCTGCAGCGTACGACAAATTTCATTTCATTTTCGCTCATCGATGCGCCAAGGCGCGATACGTAGATGTACAGGCCGCGGGGCTCGATGAAAGGTTCGCTCGAACTTTGAATATCTCTCGCATCAAAGGAACGAGGATATTTCCGTGTGTTTATCTGCCTGTTTGTCTGCCTGTCTGTCCGTCCGTGTGCGACGGAGAGACAAAAGGAGAAAAAGAGAAACGCGCTCTCAAAGTTTTCTTTCTTCTTCCTTTTCTTTCTTCTCTTTTCCTTTTCTTTTTCTTTTTTTTCGACGTTCCAATGACATCCTGTACACCTACGTATCGTCGTGCCGTCAGCTTTTTGCCGCACGGCAAATTTGACCAATTCGATATATTTATTTCCCTCCCTCGATAACTAGATAATTTATTGTTAAAGAGAACGATGAGCTGCTCTTCGTGTTTGAAATTTGATTCAGAGATCGATCGGGGGATCAAGTTTTATCCAACTCCGATGCTATATATATATATGTGTATATATATATATATATATATATATATATATATATATATATATATATCGATAAATGTATATCGACGTATTTACGTTAAAGAAAAAGAAAAAAAAAGATTGATCCTAGATTAGTCAGAGGATTCAGAATAGAAGAATAGAACGATAATAATTCGCGGGCAATCCCTATGAAAATATATATGCACCCGGCGTGAGACCTATCGCGTCTCTTGATGTATCTACAAAATTATACAGGACGTTCGGTAATAGGCAATACATTCATGTACGACGAGTATAACGTATTTCTTTCCAAAGACTGATCCTTCTCTCCATTCTCAGATCTCGGATAATCCTATCGCCATGATTATATCCTGTTTCAGCATCGTAGCGAGACCGTAACGTCTCGAAACGTTCGCTCACAACATTGTTTATTCGGCCAAAGTTTCATCATCTTTCCCCGCTGGTTTTTACGGTGGTTTTACGGTCGTCGAGCATCGTCGACCACTCCGCCGTGCTCGTGGTTCCGCGATGAAGAGGATGTAACGCTTCGATCTTTAATGCAATGAGGAATATCGCAACGTTAACGAGATATCTCGCCTATTCCCAAACGTATCCTACGTATACATGTAACGTATGTGTGTATTAATATGTACACATAACTGCTTTTAAGACTGTGGACACACTTTTTTGACATAGATGTATAAATGTTTAAATAAATTATTATTAACGTGGTAATCGATCGTCATGCATTATTCAGCGGATAAACTCGGATAAACGGATGTTAAATATCCTATTTTGGAAGTCAATACACGTACGTATATATATATATCTACTTGTACTTGCGCGTATCGGAATTGGGCATTGGACAGCTGTTTCACTCTCGTTACTCGTAACGCGTGCGTACGTACGTGGCGCACTCAACATCTCTCTCTCTCTCTCTCTCTCTCTCTCTCTCTCTCTCTCTCTCTCTCTCTCTCTCTCTCTCTCTCTCTCTCTCTCTCTCTCTCTCTCTGCCAATACTCGAATAATGCGAGAACGAAAGACCCGATTTTCCTCTCGAGTTTGGCGCAGTTCTCCCGCAGTCCTTTTCCGCTTTCCCTTCTCCATCTCCATCCTTCTTCGCTACAGCTATTCTTCGAGCGGTAAAATTATCTCACATCCGGCTCACATCCGTTCATTGGAAGAATGTCAATTCAATCTTGTCGCGTCGTGCGTGTCTCCTTCGACACGCTCCTACGAATATGATTTGATATTCGAATGCGAAGAGATATTCGCTTTCAACTATTTAATGAATTCGTACTTAATGAATTAGTTACCACGACGGAGACAAACAACTTGGATATAAAATCCAGCGGACCGGGTGATGCGCTTGGCTCAATTGAACGCTGTGCTCAGAATTTTCAAATCCGACGACCTCGCAATCTCGCAATCTCGCAATCTCGCGATATCCTAGGTAAGAAACCATGCGCAGTCGCGCGCCCGTTCAAATCACGCTGCGCTCATCGACCGGTGCTCCTGCTTCATCATTTTTGCTACGTTTGCAAAAGAGTTTGAAGATAGCTCAAAAGAGAGAGAGAGAGAGAGAGAGAGAGAGAGAGAGAGAGAGCGATTCGATCTCGATCTCGACGAGAGTCCATAAACTCCATAAACTCTCGAATCCTTATTCCGTCCGCAGCAATCGCAAATTTTGCATTCGTCACGTCCATTTGTCACGTCCCACGCAATTCCATTGCATCCTAAGGCAGATTATCTGAAATCTTGTGACGAAAATGATGTTCGATACTATCAAACTTAGGATTACGTGATCACGATCAATTACGTGATCACGGACAACGTGACGATAATTTCTGCCGACAATACGGCAAATGCAAATGCGGTATTTCCCGACGTATCTACGACCGACCGATGATAGCCGGTGATAGCCATAGTGCTGACATCTGGAAACAGCTGTTCGTCAACACCCCCAACGCCCCCCAATCACTCTCGACCGTCATGGCCGCTCCCAGGAGGCTGATGGAACCGTCGAAAATGACAGTTGTTAGATGAGACGGATCACCGTATACATGCCGTACGAGTATCGCATCCGTTTCAACGAGAATCGCCGGAACGAGGACTGTACGATTCAACCTCATAGCTTTTCTCTCATGTCCGTATTATACGACATAATGACAGACGCATAGTTTTTTCCATCTTGTGCTCGAATGTTATCGTATGCCATTCGCGCAAACAATACCAAACGGTCTGTCAAAACCAGGTCTGTCACGAGTCGGTTCAGGATTCACGAGAGATGAGACAATGATGCCGATAAAGGATAATCAGGATGTGGCATGCTTCCTAGTTACCAAGCATTCAACATGGAAGGGAAAGTAAGTGCGTTTTTTTCTTTTTCCTAATGCTGACAAACCCCGTATAATCCCGTATAATCCCGTATAATCGAATCAAACGCCTTTGGGAGGATACGATGCGGCAAATGCAAAGAGATATATCGCATACATATATAATAGATATCGAATAGATATTGAATGCGAATGCTCGATCCGAGATCGAGTCGGATTAGCTGAGAGAGATCTCAAACGTACGCCGTACGGCGTACGGCGATTGCTGCAATTTCGTTTCGTAACCTCGGTTCGTTCCGAACCTGATGCACTGATGCCATTACGCCATACATTTTAGATACAAACGTATCTTCTCCATCGGTTCGATGGGAATAACGACGTACAATCCTACCACGTTAGAAGTGACCAACAAATGGGAGTATTCCGACTTCATAAGCATACAGCCGGTAAATAGGAGTCAATTGGGCTCTCATGAATTTATCATAACCGTACGTAAGGATCGGAAGAATGACACCATGAAATTTAGCTCCGAACATAGATCGCAATTGCTGACGGAAGCCCTCAGATGCAGAAACCAGTTTGAAAGGTCTAAGGAAACCTCGGTGAGCGTTGAACTCTTATTTTTCTCCCCCCTGCCCTCCCCTCCTTCCCTCTTTTCCTTCTCTCTCTCTCTCTCTCTCTCTCTCTCTCTCTCTCTCTCTCTCTCTCTCTCTCTCTCTCTCTCTCTCTCTCTCTCTCTCTCTCTCCCTCGTCTACTTTCTTGTCTCCTGTGCTTTTCATGCGACGTGACGACACGACGTAACGACACCTCTACGACGTGTCGTGTTGTCTAACATAATTTTGGTATTCGTAGAGATATCAAGCTTACAAACATCACTGGTCCGACACGAGATTACCCGTTGTATTAGAGATAACGCCGTACAGTCTCGATCAGTTGGATCCTGCGACCAATATGATACTGGCCAGTTATTGTTACAAAGATTTCGAAGGGCTTCTGACCATGAAGGATTATCCTAATGGTTTCGTGATTGTATGCGGTGGATTTGGTCGCCTACACCTTTTCGCTTCTATGCATATGGAGGAGATAAAGAAGAAGTTGCAGGAGGCTGCGCTAAATAACTTTGGCATCAATATAAAAATGTTGAAGGAGCCTATAAAACTCGATGACTTTATTGCTCAAAGATTAGGAAAGTTTAGCGGCGACGAACATATAACGAGCGTCTCCGAATTCAATGTGCACAAGATCTCTAGCAGGCACTTGGATCCGCAAAGAAGAACCCTCTGTCTTTCGGACACTTGTCTGCTGGAAAGAGATCCTCAGACATATAACATTTGTACCCTCCGACCATTATCGGACATTTTCACCTTGATCCGTGACAATGATAATCCACAGCTGTTCACTATACAATATCTTAATGGTCAAACGCGCAGTTATACCGCGACGAACAGAGACTCCCTATTGGCATCTCTGCTGGATGGTGTAAGAGCGTCTGGTAACAGAGACGTCCACGTAAAGATGTATCCCATAGCCAGAGGCAAGAGACTCGGACCATTCAATCTGCCTGTCGACGAAGAAGTCGAGACGACGCACGTTAAATTCCTCCAACAACCACCCGGCGGGCGTATCTTTGCGGAAATTCTAGAAAGATTCAACGCGAATGTACCATACAGCGGTCTCAATTATTCCATCACTCAAGATGTAAGACGAATCGCTTATCCGCTCGTACGCGAGTATTATTGTGATACGATTATACATGTGATTACAAAGATATCATAAATATTCCAACATTTTATGTACGTTAAAGTACGTAAATTTGCACGTTAAAGCAGTCGTCGAATCATACGTCGAATGATACGACGAGAATGAATATCTCTTTCTCTCTCTCTCTCTCTCTCTCTCTCTCTCTCTCTCTCTCTCTCTCTCTCTCTCTC
>JAHMML010000047.1:45936-75550 GCA_020341155.1 Eciton burchellii | reverse complement strand
CACGCACGCACGCACGCACGCACGCACGCACGCACGCACGCACGCACGCACGCACGCACGCACGCACGCACGCACGCACGCACGCACGCACGCACACATGCACACGCGCAAAAGTGTATGATAAGATATTTTTAGACAAGAACATTTTTGAACATGTATAAATGTAAACGATTCGTAAAGAGACATGAGACATTTTCTGTTTGTCCAGGACATTGTCTCTGTACCGCTTGAGTGGACTATAACGACGTTACAACTTCAAGTACATCGTATCACGAATGATTATTTGCAGGGAATCTTTACTGAAAACAAAGACAAGATTATCCTCGGAGCTTTAAACGCTTTAGTCAGCAAGGATCTGGAGACAAACAGCGAGATTGAGGCGCAATTTCACGCATTACGAAGACTGGTGGCTAATAAAATCGGCTTCGCTGCATTCACGACGCTTCCTGGTTTCAGAGAAGCCGTCGGAACGAAAGTTGTAAAGGCTCTAAAGAGGCAAAATTGTGGTGTAACGCAAGCCGCTATAGATTGCATTTGCGCTCTGATGCAGCCGATGCACGACGATTGTGATTTGAGACAAGAACAATTGAACAAGAGTAGCCTGCTCAGCAATAACAAATTTTTAGAGAGCTTACTCGAAATGTGGATTAATCATATCGTGAGTAATCATCGCATAGATATTTCGAAGCTTACGATTATTATTACTTGATATCATTATTATCGTCTACTTTTTATCGTCTCGTCTTTAATTTCGAGATCCGTTCATGATATTATCCATGATGAATGCAATGCCGCTCTACGAATTATCGAATTATCCTCTCGATTGACGATTTCCCTTTATCGACTCTCATTATAGAATCATAGCACGGGTGCTCTGGTAGTCTCCGCCATGCTCGATCTTCTAACGTTCGCCTTGTGCGTGCCGTACAGCGAAACGACTGACGGCAAGCACTTTGACAACCTTCTAGAAATGGTTGCCGCACGAGGTAGATCTCTGTTCAAATTGTTTCAACATCCCTCGCTGGCTGTGGTCAAAGGTGCTGGTCTGATAATGCGAGCGATCATTGAGGAGGGTGCGCCGGAGGTGGCAGCAAAAATGCAAGAGTTGGCACTTGCGGAAGGTGCCTTGCCGAGACACCTGTTAAACAGTTTGTTTACCGTTAGCAGCGACAGTAGGCTGCTAACGCATCGACAATTGTGCCGGCATCTAGTGGGCTTATGGGTCACGGGACATCCCACAGCCATGGGATTACTGAAGCGCATTATGGTGAGTCAATGCACATTCATCTTATCGTAGGTAGCGATCCGTGTTCAATCCGCGCGGAAACGGGGAAATGCAACAACGAATAACGCGAAACTGCTGCTATTTCTTTGTAGCCGGTTGGTCTGTTGAATTATCTCGATTCTGACGAGAAAGTACCAGACTCGTTCCTCGAGGAGGAGAGATTAAACAATCGTGATAATCTAAAAATAGCTATAGATCACGCATCGAGAAACAAAAAGAGCCCACAGTGGATCGCCCTCGAACGTCAAATGCGGGTGGTCGAGAAGCACGTGGAGAACGCTTTGCAGCACTGGGGAGCACGTATCGGTATCGAGCGGCGGGAGAAGATCAAGGAGCGGCCGATAGTTTTGAGAAAACGTAGGGAACGGATTAAATCCGAGGCGAATTGGAAATTGTTTTATTACAAGTTCAATCAGGACCACGCACTGCCCAATTTAATCTGGAATCACAAAACGAGGGAAGAGCTGAGAATAGCGCTGGAAAACGAGATACGTGCATTCACGTCGGACAAGGATCTGGCTGGCGGGACTCTGATCGCGTGGAATCACCGAGAGTTCGAGGTGCAGTATCAATGCCTCTCGGACGAAGTGAAGATCGGAGATTATTATCTGAGGCTTTTATTGGAGAAGGACAGCCCGGATAGCCCGATAAGGAAATCCTACGAATTTTTTAATGATTTATACCATAGATTCTTATTGACCGCAAAAATCGAAATGAAGTGCCTTTGCTTGCAAGCAATGACGATAGTGTATGGTCGTTATTACGAGGACATCGGCCCGTTCTCGGACACCAAGTATATCCTGGGAATGTTGGAGCGTTGCACCGACAGAACCGAACGTGACAGGCTGGTCATGTTCATAAATAAGCTCATACTACACAGACGAAACGTCAAGGACATAATGGATCAGAATGGCGTACGAACCCTGGTGGATCTATTGTCGTTGGCGCATTTACATACCTCCCGAGCTGTCGTGCCAACGCAAACCAACGTGATAGAGGCGGGCCCGCAGCAGGAGCGTATGGAGAAGGAATGGTATTACAATAACAACGGGGATCAACGCGAAGGCCCGATAAGCTTGAAGGATCTCAGAGGGCTGTACGCTTCGAATCATCTGAATCACAAGACCAAGGTCTGGGCACAGGGACTGGACGGATGGAAAACGATCTCGCAAGTTCCGCAATTAAAGTGGAGCCTCGTCGCGAGAGGAACTCCCGTGATAAACGAGAGCGAGCTGGCCAATTTGATTCTGAATATTTTGATCAGGATGTGCGAATACTTTCCGAGCAGAGACGCCGACGACGCGGTGATCAGGCCGTTGCCGCGCGTCAAGCGATTGCTGTCCGATCTTCAGTACCTGCCGCACATCGTACAGCTTCTATTGACGTTCGATCCGATCCTGGTCGAAAGAGTCGCGACACTGCTGTGTGAAATAATGCGGGACAACGCGGATGTGTCAAAGATCTATCTCACCGGTGTGTTTTATTTTATCTTGATGTACACCGGTTCCAACGTTTTACCGGTCGCCAGATTCCTACAGCTCACGCACACCAAACAGGCCTTCAGGAATGACGACGTGAGTTTACATTTGCGTTATACGTCGAGAGCGCGAGAACGAGATCATTTCTCATTCCCGTGCGTGCTATTCTATCTATATGCCATAAGCCGTATCGTGCGCGTAGACCTATCATGTTCCGTGCATCGTGCATCTGTACTGTACCATTTTTTAGAACACATGTTCAGATATCATGCAACGAAGTATTCTTGGCCAACTGTTGCCCGACGCGATGGTGAGTTACCTAGAAAATCACGGGGCGGAGAAGTTTGCGCAAATATTTCTCGGAGATTACGATACGCCGGAAGCAATCTGGAACGCGGAAATGCGACGAATGCTTATCGAGAAAATTGCTGCGCACATTGCAGATTTTTCTCCCAAATTACGTAGTCACACCATGGCCAGGTATCAATATATCGCCATACCTGCCGTAAGATATCCGCAATTGGAGAACGAATTATTCTGCCAGATATTTTATCTGAGACATCTTTGCGATACCGTCAAGTTCCCGCAGTGGCCTATCCCGGAACCGGTAAGCTTGGGCAGCTGTACTCTCTCTGTCTCTGTCTCTCTCTCTCTCTCTCTCTCTCTCTCTCTCTCTCTCTCTCCCCCTCCCTGTTTCGTGTATTCAGTTTCTCTCGTGTCTTCTTCGCGCAATGCTATTAATGCGATTCACGCGAGTGTTTTCTATGATATCAGGTGCAGTTGTTAAAAGATGTACTAGATGCATGGAAAAAGGAGGTGGAGAAGAAACCGCCTCTAATGACCGTGGATGAAGCTTACAAACAGCTCGGTTTGCCTAGCGGAAAACAGCACGATGGGGCGATTGTTAGGAAGTCCTTTTACAAGTTAGCTCAAATGTATCATCCCGATAAGAATCCTGAAGGCCGAGTAAGTTGCATCTTTTTGTAATCTGTATATGTGCGTGTGCGAGCGCGCGCGCGCGCGCGTATATTTATTTTGTTAATTTTTATTAACGATGAATTAATCGTAAATGCATTTGATTCCATCAATGATTGTAGGATAAGTTCGAGGCTGTGAGTCAAGCGTACGAATTTTTGTGCAGTCGCAGTTGTTGGTCGACTACTGGCCCTAATCCCGATAACATCGTTCTGATTTTACGCACTCAGAGCATCCTTTTTCATAGATACACGGATGAGCTTAAACCTTACAAGTATGCCGGTTATCCCCAGCTGATCAAGACAATCAAGCTGGAAACTGATGACGAACGATTATTTTCCAAATCAGCTCCATTATTGGCAGCTGCGAGCGAACTTGCGTACCACACGGTTCATTGCTCGGCATTGAATGCCGAAGAATTGCGACGAGAGGGCGGTTTAGACATATTGTTGGAGGCATATACGCGATGCGTATCCGTCTTGAGTAAATCAAGCAAACCTATGGACATAGCGGTGCAAGTTTGTACGCACATTACTCGATGTTTCGCCGTTGCGGGATCGTTCCGAGGATGCAGGGATAAGATCATTGAATTGCCGCAACTCGTAAAAGACCTTTGTAGAATTCTGCATTTTAAGGTATGCTTGGTATAGAATTTTCTCTCTCTCTCTCTCTCTCTCTCTTCTTCAATTCACTCATTCACTCACCAATTTACTCATTTGTTTCGTATCCAAGCGCGCATTCTGGATTCTGATTTCTTTCCCTCTTTACAGCATTTGACAAAGTTATGTGCGGTAGCCACAGAATGTATTTCATCCCTCGCCACGGACAGCATATTACAGATGCAATTATTACAATCTGGCGCTTTGTGGGATCTGCTACTTTTTATGTTCAATTATGATTACACATTGGAGGAAGGTGGCGTGGAGAGAAATCAGGACGAGAATCGTCAGGAAGTAGCCAATAACTTGGCAAAATTGGCAGTTCGTGCTTGCGCCAGATTAGGTGGTTACATGAAGGGAGAAAACGAGACACCCGTTAATCCCGTTACAGTTGCCGCCTTGGAGAGCTTATTGACCCCTTACTTGGCACGCCAACTTGTTAAAGATAAACCGGAAGAGATTTTAAAGATATTAAATTCTAATTGTTCAAGTCCATATCTGATCTGGGATAACGGAACCAGAGCGGAATTAAACGAATATTTAGAGACGAAACGGCAGGAGAGATTGAACAACAGCGATAACTTTGAGCACGATTTTAGCGATTTTAAATATACCGCTCATGCCAATGAATTGGTGATTGGCGAGATATTCGTAAAAGTGTATAATGAACAACCGGTATATCCGATCGAGGTAAATTGATCCGTTTTGATCGAGAAATAAACTCGAGAGCAAATTATTATATTAGTCTTGTTGATTATTTCTGCATTGATCGATCGCGATTAATTGCGTCGAAACGTTTAATTTTTAGAATCCAAAGAGTTTTACGATAAATTTGCTCGAATTCCTCTCGCTATCCTTCGAATATCTGACGTCTCTGGCAAACGTTACGTTGAGCAAAAAGGATCACGAAAGATTGGAGCACATTGTCATGGCACTCAAGGCTTTGAAAAATGTTATCAAGAATAATCCTGGAATCGAGTTACAGTGTATGGGCCACTTTAAATTGCTGTTTGGACTTTTAAGCTGTAACAATTTCAAACTAATTCAGAAGAGCGCTTTAGAAGTAATTAGTAACGTCACTAAAAATCAGGAATGCGTCGACGACATAGCCGCGAATGAAGTTATCGTGCATTTGCTGTTGTGTCTGCACGGCGTGAAGGAGTGTCAGCTTCTCGCGCTAGAAACTCTCTACGCATTGATGAGCTCGACGAGAATCGTTAAAGATGCACTGGCGAAAGGTTCGTAAAAAGGTTAACGCAGGAATCTTGTATCAGGAATATCGCATCGATTAGTCGGCGGATTGAGCCTATCATAATGTTTTTCAGGGGCTGTGGTGTACATTCTCGATCTATTTTGCAACTCGAGTAATATCCAGACGAGGGAAGCCGCGGCAGAATTACTCGCGAAAATGTCGTCCGATAAACTGGCTGGACCGAAAGTCAAGCTAGATCTATCGAAATTTTTGCCAAGATTATTCAGCGAAGCTATCCGTGACGCACCCAAGCAATGTGTGCACATGTTTGAAACGAAACACGAAAATCCTGAATTGATATGGGACGATGATGCGAAAGCCAGAGTGGCGAGAATTATCGCCGAGTTGAAAGACGAGTGAGTAAACTTTGCGTAAACTTTGTTCGTCATTCGAGTGATTCTTCGACGAACCGACAAACTGACCGTGTTTTATCCTTCAGATATCACGCGTTGCAGAGACGTAATCCTAATGCCATATTAAAATTACCCGATACGCAAAACAACATCGATGTCGCAACCAACGAACCCGTCGTAGGTGGGGTATATCTTCGGTTATTCATAGCGAGTCCCGCTTGGGCGCTAAGAAAACCGAAAGAATTTTTGAGCGAATTAATGGATACCACGTTAACGTTAATGTCCAAGGAAAAAACTGACGTAAGTATAAGAAGCGTGACGTCGATACATATCATAGACGAATGTAACGCAACTTGTGAAATGATGTCGGGACATGTCAAATAGATTCATCACTCACGCACTTGATTCTCTTGACTTTCTCTCCAACTAGACGGATCTGCTGGAATTAACGACGCAGGCTCTCGTGTGTTTGTTGCAAGCGCAACCGATTTTGGCAGACCAAGTACCATCCTTGGGCCATATACCGCGACTCTGTCGGCAAATGGCTATCCAGAATAGTCAGCCATCGGTATATAAAACGGCTATATTAATTCTACATCAATTGGCGACGAGCGAAGTGAGTAAGATCTTCAGCGTCTGCAAATTATAGTTGCGCATTAAAAATTTCGATCTCGCTTGTGCATAGATCTGCATCTCGTCCATATGCCAGACCGAATGCATCAGCCCGTTGAAACATGCGATGCAATCGAGAAGAGACATGATCGCGATAGCGTGCGAAACGTTGAACAGATTATTTTCGACCAACGAAGACAGACTCGTTAAGCAGGTAAGGAAGATACAAGGAACACTCGGTTACGACACCGCGTTCGTTTGAACGGTGCATCGATAGGCGATTGAATCTTCGTTGTTGCAACATTACATTACGTTATGCATTAGGCATTGGACGCTGAAATGGTGCCGTATCTTCTGAATATATTGGAGGGACGATTAGATATCGTTGAGAATCCTGCTACAACTAAAGCGCAAATAGTAAAAGCTTTAAAAGCCATGACGAAGAGTTTACTCCTCGGTGAGAAGGTTAACGCCATTTTGGAGAAATCGAGCGTGTGGGCCGAATATAAGGATCAACGGCATGATTTGTTCATCTCTAATAATAGCAATTCCGGTTACCTCACGGGTAAGGCATGTTCGTATAACGTACAAAGTTTGCTTTAAACGTATCGATATAATCGTGTTAAACCGCTTGATTATTATCAGCTGGGACACCTGTATCTGCCGGTTATCTAACAGCAGGTCCAAGTGCAACTCTAACCACGGGTCCACCGCCGGTAGACAAAGACGATGGTTTAATTAACAAAAACGATGGCATCTGATATAGGTAGCATCGTAAGCGATACAAAAAGCAGTAAGAAAGGATCGATACTGAGATTCCTATCGGTAAACGATGCCGGTACAGAGAGACTACATTGTCTGTGATTTTTGGCTTCTTAAAAACAGAAATCTATTAATCGAATATCGCGTTGTTTTGTTCTATAATTATATAATCTCTTTTCGTTAGAATTGCGATATAATACTTCGTTTTTTGATTACATTTATATGCGAGCGGAAAGTGTAAACGTAGCTGTAAACCGTCAAGTTTTTAAGACAGAAACATTACACACACACACACGTACGCTCGCATGTGTATGTGTAAAATAAAATATCTTAAGCAGTCTACTACAACTACTACACACACGCACGCGCGCGCGTGTACAACACGGAGATTTTCAGAGAAATTTTTTATCTCGTACTCTTTCGACAACGCTGTAATGTAATATTCTATGTTTTCGATAAGAAAGTTTGTACATTTGTCCGCAGAATATTTGAAAAATAGCAAATCTATTTCTCTTCTTCCTTTTTTTCGTTAAAAATCCAAGATTGCTACCGTACGAATATACATAATATGCATACCTATCTCAACTTATTTCCATATCTTCACACACTTATGTACGCAGTACAGAAATATTACGAGAGAGTTTATTTTTCAACGAAATTAACCATGAGTTTACAGAGCGTGTAAAAATTCTCTACGAGAACTGTGCGTAATAATTTGCAGTAAAATCAAAAAAAAAAAGGGAAAATGAAGAAAAAAAAAAGAAAGAAGGAAAAACCATCCAACGGAAGCTCATACGTAGCAAAGCGACAACTTTCTCTGTGATAACATGTTAAACGTGATCGAGATATAAGAAAAGATACTGGCGCGTTCCAAGTCTCGATTACTGCAAGAATACATTGTCGATGGTCACATTCCGATCGATCAGAAATACAAAATGTACTTATACGAAAGTTAGAACGCGTTTTTGTTTTATGGACAAAACATCTATGCGAATTATATCAAGTTAAAATTGTATTTGAGAAGTCCTCTATTCGCACGTGCGTGATCGAAAGCTACTAATGGATAATTCATTAAATTTATATTATATAGAGGAATGAAAAGTTTCATTGCCCGAACAATGTAGTTACATTGATCCATTATCTTGTTTGTACATGATGTATTATTTATATATTTTAATTTGAGAAAAATGCATGTCGCATCTTTAAATATCAAAACATTTTTCCGGACTGCGTGATCGCTCTAATCGTTGCAGTTCAGACCGTGACTCATCTTGGGTTTCGGATGGAGGATGGAGGATCCATCCACTTGCTATTTGTTACCTTGAAAGATACAATGCTGTATACTTTAATATTGAAAAGAATATACTATTTATATATATATATATATATATATATATATATATATATATATATATCTCACTATATACATAGTTATATAATAGGCGTAAATTTTTCTATGACCTTTTTAAACCAGTATCCAATTACATATTCGCAACACGATATTCTACACGAAATCGTCAACAGTCGCGAAATTTTTCTTATTATGATTTATAATTAATATAAAATTGAATAATTCGTCTATAGTAAAATCCTTAAAGAGGACGATATCTCTAAGCTCGTTCAATAGTATTATATCGAAAAAAATATCATACACGTTCCCATTATTTGCACATTTTATATAATTATCAAGATTTGTACAGGGAACGATCCGTAGTAATAATTACAAGAGGGACTCTTGAATGACCTATCCATTAATAGAGACTCCAACAATGCAACGTCTCCGAAAGAGACGTGTCTCAAAGAAATCCCACGATAAAATGTGTTACATCTCTTGGACATCCTTACTCGGATCTCGGAAACGTTTGCGTTGACGATATGCCTCCTTTTCACATCGATCGCTAATATCTCGATTGATCTCTCAATTGATACGCACCCACTGCTCATGAGAAAAGGATATCGTAAAATTACATCGAATGGTTCTGTAATGATTACAATATCGACGCGCAAAAGTTGTAGTTGGCTCTTTCTTGCCTTTCCTTATTGTCAATTGTAGACTTTTGCACTTTTGCAAGATCGACGAGTCGATTCACGCGTAGCAAAAGTGTAAAGGAAGAATATTTCCATAATGACGGCACGATGTCTCCGGCATGATGACATCGACGAGAGATAGAGAGATTCGCAATTCATTTAAGATAGACTAAAGAAGATAGACCCTGAACAAATTGGATAATTTTCCTTTCCAAGTTTCGATTAAAGCAAAATATACGACTCGTCGATTTTGTGTCTCGAAAGAAACGATGATCGCGAATGATGAGATGAGAGGTACAGAGGGTACGTTACGTCGAGTAAGATAGAAATTATGGGAAATAATGCTGCATAGCGCGTTGACGGACGCTTCGTTGACGGCTCGATGATCGAAACTCGATAAATTAACCAAAGTAAAGGAAAGAGCATGGATCAAGTCGGTGTACATCTATCCTTTTTGGAAATTGTACGAATAACGAATATTGTATATACACGCGTATGTATAGGAGAGAGGAATTATACCACGAATGATTACATGTACATGTGATTATAGAAAATAAACGATTTTGCACATGGTACAAGTGAACTCTGAACTGCGATGAATGTCGACGAATGAAGATTCGATTATCGGGGATTGTAGTTGTCCTCTTTGTATCTTCGCGTCGTAACGTACGCGTCAATCCATCGCGTCGATCTCGTCGGCCGATTCCTGCAAAACCTCGCATAGATTTAGATATTTGTTTTCCGAATAATCGTCGAGCAATTTGTCCAAGCTCCGTTTCAATTCGGCGAAAGTGGGTCTGCTCTGAGGTCTCTGATTCCAACATGAGTACATTACGCTGTACCTGAATAAAACAAGAAGAAAGACGCGTATACGCGCGTAAAGAAAGACGCTTTCAAGAGAACAATGGACAATGGAATCCAATGTACGTACAATTCTCGGCCGCAATTTGGCGGTCTTTCCATCCGGTATCCGGATTTGAGGAGTTGCAAGATTCGATTCGTGGGAGTACCCGGATACGGCATGGCACCCAGAGTGACTATCTCCCAGAGCAGGATACCAAAAGCCCAGCTACGATGATCGTATCGATATTTAGCGAACGCGTGATCGATCTAACGAACTTTGCGAAGGGATATTGCGCGCTTACACGTCGCTGTAAGTGGTGTATATTTGATGGGTCAAGGCCTCGATCGCCATCCACTTCAAAGGTAATTTACCGTTTCCCTTCTTTCGATAGACGTTTTCCTGATAGATATCGCGGCTAAGACCGAAATCTGAAATTTTCACCACCATGTCTGGTCGTACCAGCACGTTACGAGCAGCCAAATCGCGATGCACTATTCGGTTGGAAGACAAAAACTCCTATAAATAATAACGGTCGTTGTACATTCGTCGTACATCGATACATCAATAACGTTGATAATCATCATAACGTTGATGATCATCAGTCGGCGTATCTTTACCATTCCTGTAGCGACTTGTCTAGCAAAATTCAGTAAATCGGCAGACGTTACGTTTCCCGTGTACTCTATTACCTCTGAAAGGAGAAAAGAGTCAATCGCGCAATCCGAAACGCGCTATCGATCGCGAAGATTACCTACGTCGTTTACCTTGTTGAATGTCATACAGACGATTGGCGATCGTGCGCGGATTCTTACGGTAGGATTCTTCGCTTTCTCCTGCACAACAGAAAACTTTTTCTACAAACGTTCGAATGTTCGAAATCTGATTCGTATAATAGCGATATCGATACGCGCATATGCGCATCTACGCGAAAGCTTCATACGTGCCTGTATCTTCGGCGAAAGATAGCGGATCGAATATTATCGAGCGAGTCCTGCGCTCGAATACGGCATTCACCAAGTTCTGCCAAATCTGCAAAATTCAACTCGATTCAATTCAATTGAAGATCGACGAAACGTCCATTTGCTCGCGTTCCTTCTTCTCGTACACGTGTGAATGATCACGTACGATGGACGTATACGATAGACGTATGGTACAAAGAAAGGTCCATCACTTATTGGCTTGGCCTACTGACATATCTTTCCGATACGTTCGCTCGTTTCTCTCGTGAGAAATTACCATTCTTACCGTTCTCAAATACGTTTGCAAGTCTCCCTTGCTGCAGTATTCCACCACTAGTAAGGGTTTATTGTACAGAGTGCAATATCCGATCAGAGATACTATATTCGGATGCTGACCAGCGGATTTCATCATGGAAATTTCTTGATGAAAACTTTTTATATCCTCTACGGTTGGATCATCTGCGCAATCGAGTAATATATTTCCATTATATGTATATATATATATATATATATATATATATGTATATATATATATATATATTTCCCGTGTATGCGCGCGCGTGCGCATGCTACAAACTATCGCGCTCATTTGTACTTGACATTTTTGCTCTCTATCGGATGCCCGGTATTGTGCGAGCCTCGTAATACCTTTCATCATTTTAACAGCTACATCCGTTACGGTGCCAAACTCGTCTCGCAACGAAGCAAGCCTGACAATACCGTACGCTCCACTGCCCAATATGCCCTTAAGTTTCAATCGTTGCGGACAAAGTTGAAATTTATCATGCGGCAAAAGACCGGTATTTCCATCTTCGTCCATATAATCTCGCTTTAAAGGTTTCTTCAGCGAATCGGTAGAATTGTCCTGTTTGAAAAATTGGAAAATCTTGTCTTGAAAAAAAAATCTCGTCTTGACATCTCCGTTACATCTGTATCAAGGATATGAGATATTCGGACGAATAGCCGAACGCTTAAAATAAATAAGAAAATATGCGGTTGCGATTCGGAAAAAGAGCGTAAGAAAAAAAGGCTCTCAGGAGCACTCCCGTTTGTTCTCGTCGTCGAGTCGACAACTTACCTCAAAATGCATATACTCCGTGTCGACCTGGCTGGCCTTTTCTCTATTGCGATGCTGCAGATAAATCAGCCCGAGCACTGCCGCGATGATTATCAATATCGGTAACGCCACGATCATCTCGCGATAAGATGGGTCTACGATCAAGGCGTTACGTTACCAAGGCGTTACAAGAAATTTCGTCACGCCTGCGTCTTACAAAGAAGATCGATCGATCGATCGATCAGAATCAATAATTACTCGCGCTATTCGCTGCTTCGTCAGTGTTGCCCGATATAGTCGATCGCGAGCTCACGCCACCCGCCGATTCCGCCACGATGCCGATTTCGTAGCGCGGTCCTACATCGATGTCCGAGAAGGAAGCTTCGATCGCGTCCTGCGAGAAACGAGTGAGAATTTTAAGATCTACCTATCTAGCCACGATCCTACCTAGATCGTCTCGTCGAATGCGAATGCGATACTGACTCCAGGCACGATCAACAGGCGTCCTTCCGATCGAAGGGAATCGAGCTGCAACGTATAATTGTCCGGTTGTAGAGTAGGTTTCTTCCAACCAAACGCAACGTCGTACAATCCTTTGCGTTTTCGAACGAACTCCGCTCGCAGACCTCTCACCTTCTCGGGCGCTACGATATCAGGTGGAAAGATTTGCATATTTATCATCGGGGCAGGAAGGATCGACTTGGCTCTCGCTCAAAGATCAAAGAGATCGAAGAGAGCCCAGTCCTCCTTCGTGGTCGTTCAGGAGCTTACCGCAGATACTCAGATTGCGATGCACTTCCAAGCACGACGGCGTAACGAAAGTAAACGTCATCGCATCGCTGACTCTAGAGGAGTCATCATTGCTCGACCTGATCGACACCGTGTTGTTTCGATCGTATCGTAAATGTCTGAGAAAGAAGCGCAAATCTAAAGGCTAAAAAGATGCGTCGATAATTCATGCGTTATGATCCACGCGGATAATGCGTGATAATCCTCGCGATATATGGAGATGTCTCGGTATGTAAATTCGCTCACCATTTTTAAATGGAAATTAACCAAATCGTGTTCCCCTGACCAAGATAATACATCGTAGCTGCAGCTTCGATCTGTAAGATATACATTACGCGTCACCGTACGTATTACCGCGTCGTACGCACGTTGCGTGCAAGGTACGCATGACGATGATCAAGTCGTTCCGATTGTCGGAATCGGAACGCGCATCGGAACGAGCATTACCTTCAACGGGTTCGAAAATAATCTCCGCCTGTAGTCCGCGCATACTTTTACCCTCCTCTTTAATGTTCCCGAGTGAGAGGCGTTGAATCTTACGTGGTTGATAGTCGACTAGAAACGTTACGATTTAAACACGTACGATAATAGACGTACTTACGTACGTCTCGAAGAAGAACAACAAAACTCGACGATACCTGCATAAGTGGAGAACCATTCCGACGTTTCGGCCAATGAAACGTCCCCATGCTGCGTTATTCTGTACAAACGATAACGATAAAGCGTGCCTGCCGTCAAGTTTGAAAATGTCGATAATCCGCCATTACTCTGAAGAAGATAAATCACAGCTTTGTAAAAACAGAGAGAGAGAGAGAGAGAGAGAGAGAGAGAGAGAGAGAGAGAAAGAGTTCCAGATGTACATGTACGAGTAATCGATGAGTAATCGACACGACGTCGATTCGTTATCGCTTACCACTCTTGCTGCTCCCCACGTGTCAGGGGTGGTAGCTTGCTCAATGACGTAGATAGCAGGATTGTGCTTAATTATCAGCACGTTCATCCCCTTGCAATGTAAAGTCACATTCGCGCCAGCTTCCTCCTTCGTGCCTGGATAAGCTATAATTATACGATAAATACACAAACGCACAAACGCACAATGATATATATCTATCATTAACGTCTATTACATCAACTTACGTTTAAATCGATCCGTCGGTTGTGGGCAGTGATTTCGGCACGACTCCTGAAATATGACGAAACACGACACGGTTTATGCGATTCGTACGAATTCATACGTAATCGTAACTTAATCAGCCGTTACACGCGTAACGACCACGCGTAACAACGCGTATAATTTTCGAGTATCGGAAAATAATCGAGCGCGCATTCCGTTTGCATTCTCGGGAACGTCTCCGAAGCGATTCAGCGATCTAGAGGCAGAGAAACGAGTCGAGAGATGCGCTGTCGCTGTCGCGCAATCGGGAGTTTCGGTTAGTATCGGCAGCTATTTACAGCGACATGTATTTTTGAACATCCTACCGGATGTTGACACTCGGCTAAGACATAGGCAACCTATGCCTTAGCCTATTTTTATGAAATTCGCGGGAAATGATAACGTACGTCGGTACGTGATCGGTCGGTAATATCGAGCTCGGTAATAGCGATAATATCGAGTAGGAAATGTGCAATTTTCCACGTGGCGCGAGATAAGCTTATACTTGTACCGTCTTATATCGTCCGTATAAGTAAATACTAACCACTAACATAGAAAGAACATGGAAAGAACATTCATCGCCATCGGATTACACGACGCGATCTCGACGCGATCGCGCGTCGTCGAGTTTACGAGCATCGCGCTGCATCAATTGGACTCTCATTTCGAAGCAGTACGCGGATGATAATGAAGCCTGCGATGCCTGCGCGTCGCATTATCGTCTCTAGATATCGATACGCGGCGCGAATCGCCGCGAGGAAACGCGGCGAAACCACCGTCGCGTCGCGATGAACGGATGGATAAGAATGGATTTTAATTATCTTTTGCGACGCTCGGATACGAGCGGATACGAGCGGAAGTTGAGTTTGATCGTTAAATTGCAGCCAAGACTCTCGGGCTTTGCGATCTAGTTTGCGTGACCTTCCGCGCGCGCCGAAAAGAAAACGCATGCGAGAAAGAAGACAAACAACAGTCGCTTCGAGTCGCTCGATGCATTATGCAGTCTATCGTCTGCAGCGTCGTTTCGACGCTTTTCTCTTTCGACGACTCTCTCGATGTATCCTCGAGATTCGGTAATTCGCGCTTGTCGTACCGTTACGGGCTTCCCCGATCGGTGGTGCTTCCCCGTCGTCCCCGTCGTCCCCGTCGTCCCCGTCGTCTCTCATCGGACTCGACTTTTCCTCTCAAAGAGGAAACGGACAAAAAGAAAACAAGAAAGAAGACGAAAGAGTCGGATGGAAAGCAATCGGCTCTCGATACGATTCGTTCTCTCGAGTCGAGTCGAGCTACTTTCGAGTAGTATTGACACAGCTGTCGAAACGAACATTCGAAATGCGTCCAGCATTGTCGAGCATATGTTTGCTTCGCGTGCGTACGTAAACCGCGTATAAACGCGCGCGCGCGCGCGCGCAAGTCGAGACGAGAGATCGATCGAATAAAAAGGAAAGAAATCCGCGTATGTCTCCGTTTCTCCGAGGAAGATCGAAGCGCAAAATCGAGCGCGCGTCTTTACTTTATCGCACAGCTCATCGAGCGACATCGAGATCGAGACTATCGGAATATAATATAATAGCGGGAACAGTGGCTAATGGAACAATATAATGGCTCGCCGTCGGTCGAGGGAGCTAAGAAAGCGAGCGAAAGGCGAAATCGCGGCGTCTCTATCTCAATCGCGATCGCGATCGAATTTTACGTTCGCTATCGCGATGAATTTTTGCCGTCGCGGGTGTTCGCGTTATCGCCTTTCCGATGGAAGAAATGATGTCTCGGCGGTAGGTCGGTAGGATACTTGGCGCACACGCTAAATGGGAAACTCGCCCACGCTTACGCCTCTATACGCGCCTTTATACGCCCCGTTATACGCGCGTACTATCGATTCGAACAACGTGCGATTCTCGCAAAGGGCATACTCTTCTCGATATCGAGTAGATATTTCAAAGATATTTCATGACGAGACTTACGCTTCGACATCGCGCTAGGCATTCGGCGACATCCAGAGCTTCCTCGACGACGAATCCACGAGTAGCAGCGATCAGGCAAAGGAGCAACGAGAATCTCGACAGCATCTCTCTGCTCTCGAAAGACGTACGCGCCTCGTTCGTCCGAGAGATCTATCGAACGGCGACTATTCGGCAACTATTCGGCGATCAACTTGCTTCCGAGCGATACGCTCTCGCTACTCTCGCGCGCTCTTATTTCCGTTTGTCGGCCGTTTTCAGCCCTCTCTCGCACTCGTCGTGACACTCTTTTCCTCCCTTGGCGAACGAAGCGCATGCCGCGAGCTGGCCGCGTAATCCTGCGCTATCGGCGAGCGAGATCGACAGACTCTGTCTGTCGCATCGTATCGTATCGTATTCCGTGGATGTTATTCCGTGGAAGCACGGAATCGCGTCCCTGCGATACTTGCGATACTCGATGAAAACTCTATAAAAACCGAACGGTCTCCCAAACGCGCTCCCAAAATCCCAAAACGGTCCAACGATCGAAAATGCCGCGTATGATCGCGTATTTACGTTTAGCCGATAAATTTCGGCCGGACGAGCACTCTCATGTCGGTATCTCGATCACTTTTTCTCAAATTCTTTGTTTCGATGTGCTTCATAAGAGCTGCGAAGTAGCTGCCAAGTTTACGAATCCACGTTCGCGCGAGTGAATCCACGTTCGAAGAAGCCCGAATGTTGTTTCAGCGCGTGTTCAGCGACTCTCCCCCTTCCCMCCCCCTCCGAGCCCCACCTCTGCCACCCATCATATCGGTGCACCTTGCATGCTAATAAAAGGTGGGATTCCCCCCCCCACCTTTCCCCTCTTTTCCATTTTTCCAGCACATGATTTTCCATTTTTCGCAAAAGCGCGACTCGCGCTCGCAATCGCGACTCCGATTCTCTGCTCGATTAGTCAGGACGGCCAAGACTTTGCCCGCTAATCCTGGTAGCCAGTAACGGCTGGCTATCTGCTAGCTACCTAATAGCGACTCTATTCCATTGCGCGCACGAATTCGTACGCGTTCATGCGCCTTGTAGGCGCCGTGTATCTCTAAACGCGGTGCAGTGCCCACCTCAAGGACGAGCCTCGATCCTACTTCGTTTCTCTTTAAGCGGTTCGACGCGATTTAGATCGATTCCGATCGATTTGGATCGATTTAGACCGATTCAGAACGGGGGGGGGGGGGGATAGATCGCATCCTACGTCACCGATGTGCCTCCGCGCCGTCGCGCGCACGTACACAATGTATACGAGGGGAACAGTGAGAACGAAGAGAAACAAAACACGCTAATGTAAAACAAAATGTAAATTTTATTTTCTACATACTTTACATGACGAAACATCACGAAAAATGAAAGAAAAGAAAGATGAAAGAAGAAAGAAAAAGAGAAAGATTGCACAATTTTGATCCATTACGTTATGCATAGTATCGGGGCGACATTTTCCAGGCGCGCGCGCGCGTAGTAGCAGTAGCAGTAGCAGTAGCAGTAGCAGTTGAAGGAAAGAAAAAAGAAAAGAAGATTCAATCGTTCATTTCAATTTATGCAGATTAGAATCAGGTTACATCGGGCATCGAGTTCCTCCGGTTGTTCCCTTGGTTCCTCATTTCGAATAATTGGCGTTTATGTAGTGGAAGAGAAACACCAAGAAAAACAACGCAACTCCCAAAATGTTGCAGAATACGGCTAATTGTACGTCCGTGATCATCTGAAACAGCGAATAATCCACTTTGAGTGATCGAACCAAGCTCGGTAAACGCTCGATCGGACACGTCTCTCGTCCACCTCGAACTTTTCGATTTCTCGCACGACACGCGCGTGCTCGCGTAATCTCGCGTAAACTCGTCGTTACCTTGAAGCTGCGAGTTGCTAGTCCTTTCCGAACGAATCTCTAGATCGTAAGACGTTACGGTATACGTAGCAGCGCGCAAGGCTGTCCGACAATCGTAGCGAGGTTAGATCGAAACGATGTGCGCGCGATATTTACGAGATAAATGAGTTGCCCCGTAGCGCTATCTACTCGCACGCGTTCTCCGTCCTCGAGCTTTACCTTTTAAAAATAAAAATTTGCCTCATTCGTCATTCTGCATTGATAAAAAAATACACGTCCGTGTATCGTTGAATATCGTTTTCTCTATCTTTCACTGTCTCATTTCCCGCAGCGCGATTGGAGCGATTGGATAAAAATGTAAACTCGTCCGATTCGCCGTTGGATCGTACCACTGACGATTGATCGCTGCTTCCCACCTACCTCGCTCTCCAGCCAAAGATAACGATGAGACTTCTCGAAACGAACGCAACGTGTTGCCTGCAGCCCCCTCTATCCGAATACATCGAAACTCGAACGAAAGTTGAAACAAAATCCACTAGAGAATTACGATCCCTTGATGTAACTCGTCCCTTAGAACTTGGGGGAAATTCCGTTTCGTTTATACATCCGTCATTTATACTTTCTTCTTTCTTCTCGTATCTTTCGTGTAATGAATACTGCTTATGCAATTATACGCTTATGGCGTATATAATTGGAAAATTTACAATAACTTCGGTTGTCGTTTCAAAGTCGAGAGATCCAATATCCTGTTAGGGCACTGACTAGTACCACCAGGTGTCCGTACAAAGGGGAAACGACGCAGCGCAGGGCTGTTTTTCTCGACGGATGGTCTGTCCGAGGGATCTGCTTTAGGCGCTATCTCACCGTGCATTCGATCGGTAGGATCTGGAACAAACGGATGTTTGTTTACCAGAGAGGCTCCGGTTTTACGTACACGCTACGACGCGTTACGCAGGGGAGAAGCATCGCTGAGAAGCGTCGCATCCCCGCATACTGTTACTCACCTTCCACCTGGGCGCCATTCTTCCCCGGTAACAGTTGATATCTTTCTAAATAACGCATTGTGGCAAACGACATGTTGGTCCCTTCCATGTTGCTCAGTAAAACATGTTTCAACGAAGACGTTTCTTGCTTATGCAATGCCACATCCGCCAATTGTTCGTCGCTCAGGTACTTCAATGCCAATGCCTTCATGCGCATACTTGTATTGGTGTCGTTTACGACGCTCGTGCTGTGTATCATATTAGCTTGGCGGTCCAAACGAGGATAAAACGACGAATCAAAGTCCATTCTTTTTGAGGAAGAAAAAGAGAGAATTTTTTTAAATTACGATTAATTACGATACCATTTTGTTGTACGTTTTGTTGCAACGCGCTAGCGTAGCAAGCAGTAATAGCAAGCAAATACAAAGTTACTAAGTTGTTATCTTACGCTAGCGCATAAAGGCTGGCTCGAGTTTAATCCGACAGACACTTACGTCTTATTATTACCGTTCGATTCCCTGTGTTCACTGTTTTCGGTCAGGCTGATCCCGAGCTTCCGAAGTTGTTCCAAAGTGGCTGCCTTAACGGTGTCCAGTGCCTTAGTTCTCTTAGTTTCCGTTCCTTCACTTTCCTGCTCGACTTTGCGTGCCACTTTGGCGTTGCACTCGTCTTTATCGTTTATCATGCTAGAACTCTGCAAGATATCATTGACCTGTCCCAAAACATTATTATAAAAGGTCCAGCCGATCTTGGAGGTGCGCTTCGGTCTGTCGCTCTCGTCATCGCTGGTGTATTCCTGCATCTCAACGTGAATACTAGGTTCCGGCGTCGGTGGAGGTCTCTCTATTCTAAGGTCACCCCCGCTCAGTACCACGCTATCGCCTACATCTTTCGTCGTTTCTTTAGCATTGATATGACGTTCTTGAGTTTTGCGACCCTGGTAACGATGTCTCGCGGGTGAACCGAGCGCGCAGTTCGCGGAATGCGCGTCGCCAGTGATTTTATCGTTGCTCTCTTCTTCGTCCAGCGCGGTATACCCGTCCGTGTCACCGACGACTGGCGCTTTACTGTAATTTGCGCTCCCGCTACAACTGTAATCCACATTCGCGGATGCATCCGAGGTCCCTCTTACATTTCGCGGTCGCTCGTCCGCATTATCATCTCTTCCCGTATACATTTCCTCGTGTGCCTTCTCCCGTAGATTGAAATCTACGGGTGGATGCTGATACATTCTCGAAGATTCTAAAGTACTCGTCGCGTTATACAAGTCCGACTGTCTTGGGGTATGTCGTTCGGAATCTCTGACGGAACTCGTATTGAAATTACTGCTGCTTTGCTGTTGGCTCGATGACAGATGGCTCTCCGAATCTTCGACTATGTTCTCCAATTGTGCCGCTCCAGGTTTACCGCGTGCAAACGTATTCTTATATCTTTTGCTAGCAGCAGAGTCCGATGCGTCGTGTACGCTTACGTTTATGTTTCTCGCGTCCTTGTCCTCTTTCGGAGGGGCTTCCTTCCTCTCGTTATACGTTTCAGGCTCCATCAGAAACGGGCTGTTTTGCACGGTAAATTCGAAACTCGTCATAACACCGATGGAAACTTTTTGCTCCATAAAAGAAGTTTTCTTTGATTGTTGCTCCATTGTCGATGCAGTTTCCAATTTGTCGCTTTCATCGCTTATCGTCGTAATCGGACCCTCTTTCCCAACGGCGGACGTACGGACCAATTGTGGAGGGCCAATATTTTGGTGGTCCTTTGTATCTTGGCTCGAACACCGCGCGACGGAAGAACCGACAGTGGCGTCGTAATAATTCATCGGTGGATATCCGTATGCTTGATTCGCGACCAGGGATGGCGAATGGCATCTGCACGCTGATCTGTTGCGAAAATTTTCCTCCTGCATCCTCACCAATCTATCTATCTGAAGTTGTAAATTTCTAATCTGTTCGCTCTGGCTATTGACGAGCTGCAATAAGGTTTTCACCGTTTCATTATTGTCCACCCCATAATTCGAGTAACCAGGTAAACAGTATTGTGGACGACATCCGCCGTACGGATACATCTGCGAGTGTCCATTTTGTTCTGGCACGCGATCGGGGATCACGTTGTCGCAACGATCGATCACGCCATGTGCGGTTCTCTGTAGAGAGGTACGGGACATCCGTCCGTCAGAGGGCGATGAACGAGTCCTTTGCTCAAGGCTGTGAGGATCACAGCCGACGGGATTGGGATATTGAAATTTCACGCTTTTCTCAGATGTTCTATCGTTGGTCCTCGGCCTATTTATCGGCCTTCTTTGCCTGTCGCGAGATTTGTCTCGTTCCTGTGGCACATGACCGTAATCGTGCTCACGAATATTCCCATACGACAAAGAATCACGCGTCGTGTTCGTGGGGCTACCGACTCGATGATAATTCTGTTCTTTCCAATGTGCATAAGAATTCCGATCGTTCCAAACAGGCGAGCTGGATGTCTCTGCAGTATCGTCCGAAGGTCTTACCGTCAATCTCGTCGACGGCAGTCGACCGGTGGTGTTCCCATGTTTATCCTCCTGGGTCTTGGGTCTTGGGTCGAAGATCAACGACACCTCCGGTACGGTTGGCACTGCAAAATCCTAGAAATGATCTATCATCATCCTCTTAATCGAGTAACACAAGTGACATACAACAACCACAACAACAACAACAACAACAACAACAATGAGCACTTGCATAAATATAATTCTAATTAAGATAGATTACATCAAATTTTGATATGGGCTTTGGTGTGACTCTCGGTTCGGATTCCTCTTCGCTGTCATAAAATTGACAATGCATGTTAGAAGATACTTTACAAGATGGGTTTTTCTCTTTCTGTAGTCTCTAGGCTCTAGGTCTCAACGTAGTCTTGTTTGCAGATTTTCTTTCGTAAATTTATACATTCACAAATTCGATATTAACATTTTTACTTTGTCTTATTACGACGGTTATACGCCAAAAATTCTCTCAACAGAACGATTCAAAACTGGCGGAAGAGCGCTGCGATCAGCGCCAAACTCCTAACCTCGATCAAACCGTCGTCCGTGACTGTCGAGCGCAATGTCGAACGCACTCTCGCAATCCGACGGAAGCGTTACATTTATATTATCGCGCCTAGGGAATATTGCCAGATAGCCAATCGACGCATCATCATGACATATTCACGTATTCATTATCCAGGGTGCGAATGCGAGACGTTGATTGGCGTTGATCGCGTCGTCACGTCGTCCGCTAGCCAACTCTCGTCGCGCAGCAAGAGTTCGACATGCCAAGGAAACTATGGAGCCATGATTACGACGTATCAAGATGGATGCACTCGCGTATCACTGGGAATGCGTCCGTTCGATATAACGAAGACAAGTTCTCGCAGCTCTTACGGTTGGACAGACCGTTTCTTATCGCGCGATTTGCGCGCATTCTTTTTCGCCGCGTTCCGTCGACGTGCAAATAATGACGTAAAAAAATAAATGATAAATACCAAATTAGTATTTATGCCTTTCGTTTCAATGTTTCGATGAATAATGCGCAACACGTGTACATCGTGTTATTTTACGATGCGGCAAACGATTAAGACATTAGACGAAAAATCAGAATAGAAATCTCTAGTCTTTCGTAACGAAACGCTTACGAATAAAACGCTTACGAATAAAGAGCAAAATAAATTTTGCTCTTAAAGTAAAAAGGCTTTAATTGCCATTGACATTTGAGCCAGCGCATCGATTCGATCGCGCTCGAAGCGCAACGTTTGTCAATGCGATAAAAAAAATTCATATACAAACATGCATATACGCTCCTCGCGTTTCTGATCGTTTTCTGCGTGTGCACATGCACACATAAACACATAAACACATAAACGAAAAGATGCTCTAATTCACAGAGAACGATGCTCGAGACGAGCATCGGACATCCTTTAATCGGACGTAAGAAAAGAGATAATCGGAAAAATAATGCAGCATGATCTACGTAATTAACGATGGCGAATTTATTCGAATATCCATTACTCGTTTACGACGAGTACGCGAGTACGAGTATTCTTGTCCAGATAGATCAGAGGAAGCGGTCTATCGCGTGAAAAGGTCAGTCTGAAATCCTGTTCGAGATCGTCGCTGAAACGTTAAGTTAAAGCGTTCGCGATTATTAAAGCGAAATACGCCGTTGAAATACGCCGCGTGATTTGGGCATAATCGACTGCATCGCGATAACTCCTCTCACCACCGTTGATCGCGCGCGCTTCCGCGTTCACACGGCAGAATCAGTCGTCGCTTATCAGCCAAGCCGGTCGAGTGTGTGTACAGTACGTGAGTTCGCTTCTACCCTCTCAACGGTTCATCGTCCGTCCTTACCGTATCGCTCGTCTATACGACTCTGTTACATCCCTCTGTCATTCGTTCCCAACGACGTTTGACGTTTCATTGACGCCAAAAGCGGCGCAGCGCATCACTTGCAACGACACACTTTTACGCAAATTGGATTGATTTTTCGTTTGAAAATCTCGTCAGAAGATTTTTGCGGAGAACGGAGAAAGGGTGAAACATGGCGGATAAAATATACTATCCCAATTCGGAGCTCGCGAGGAAAGCGCACTGCGGTAGCATGGAACAGTACAATCGGATGCATGAAAGGTATAATTAATAGAAAAGTCTTTCAATTTGTATATTTATTTATGAGAGAGAGAGAGAGAGAGAGAGAGAGAGAGAGAGAGAGAGAGGAGGGGGGGGGAGAAAATGAGAGAAAATAAAAGAGAGGATATCAGTAGTGTACGTGCGCGGGGGTGCATGCGCGCGCGCGCGCGCGCACGCACGCACGCACGCACGCACGCACGCGTATTGCTTTCTTATTGATATCAAAGTCGAGACGAAATCGAAGTAAAATCAGATGCGTAAAATCAAAGTTAGCAAGCGAGAAAGCAAGTGTCGAAAATATTTCATTCGTGACGTTTTATTTTGTTATACTCGGTTGCCACGATTGGCGATAAGGAAGAAAGGAGCGACTCGAATTATCCGAGTCATTCGAAGGAAACAGACGGCGAATGAACATCGATGTCTTCGTCATACGAAGACGAGAAAATGTCGCATTATCGTATGCATAAAACAGATGCAGATTATACGTACGTGATATTCGAATGATCGGGCATGATCGGAATATTGGCTCCGTCGTTTGAAAGAGTCCGTCCAGATAGAAATAACGGATAGAAACGTCGCAGAGATAGAGATATCGAGGCCGCAATGCCGCAGAGGAAATCAATAGCCAGAAAAATTTGATCCTTAGATAGACGTAGATAGAGACGTAAGAAAGAAGAAAAATATTCATTTCACGTACGTAAAAGTATTCAACTGAACTGTGAACCTGTGAACACGGAACACGGAACACGGAAGCGGTAAAAATAATGTGCACCATTCCCAATAGCAAATGTGCATAAATCTGTAAATAAAGTAGGACAAGAAACAGTTATGCAAGTCAAATCGAAATGAATATGAATATATTTCTCTTTTTATAACGATACGCGAGAGCAATTACGTTGTACATTACATATAAATAAATAGATAAAGATAAAATGTATGTATGAATAACTAACTAACCAACTAATTGAAGTAAACTAAATAATTAAATAACTATATAGATAAATAAATAAATGAATAGATGAAGATAAGCACGATAACAACCGTGTCGAACGATTTTCGTTCAAGTATGTGAAACGCGTATCGAGTAGAACAGTAGAAATAAAGAGGCCGATGTTTATCCGCGAATTTATCCGTTTCAGATCTATAAAGGAACCAACCCAATTCTGGTCTGAGATCGCCAAGCAATTCTACTGGGAAACACCAGCGATGGAGGAGAAATTTTTTTCATACAATTTCGATCCGAGCAAGGGTGACGTTTTCGTCAAATGGATGGAAGGAGCATCGACGAACATGAGCTTCAATTTGCTCGATAAGAACGTCAAGAGCGGAAATGGCGATAAAATTGCGTTCTACTGGTAATTAAAAGCAAAATCAGTTTACGACGAGGCCGTACGATGATGAATAAAAATATTCGGATATAGCGCAATTTCGAAATTATCGTAATATAATAGTATCGTAGGATAGTAATATTAGTTTACTTTTATGCTAAGTACATTCATAGATTCATAGACGCAAGTCATTCGAGCGCTGTACTCGTTACGTAGAATTCCGCTTACATATATTTCTTTATTAGCTATGCGACACGCGACATGCAAAGTCCTGCGTAAGCCGCGGCATTGCGCTCCACGTATAATACGTTACGATACATTACGTATTACGATGAATATCGATGGACATTTTGTCATTTGCGATCATTCGACGCGGACGAAGCATCGAATCGTTATCGAGATCGATCGAGTCACGCCGAATTCCCCTAAATTAGAATTTGACGTAGCTGCGTGCGAGAGAGCGCGAGCCGAAGACAAAATTTCGCCAAATCATGCCTCCTCATCTATATTTCATGGGCGATGATCCGGTCTATGGTCGGATGTTTATCGATCAGCATCGGTCATCACTGCGATAAGGCAGGAATTATGCATCGATTACGCGATCGCTCGAGTCGCTTAATTCGTAAAGCCATTCGTAAAGTCTTTTTTCTCTCGAATTCTCCGAGTCGTGAAATGCTCGTGAAATTGGCGAATGAGAGTTTCGCGCGATCGTAGCACGAGGCGATCGAGATCGTCCGTGTCATCGAAAGATGTCTCGCGTCACCAAGTTCACCTCTCTGGTCATCCTGGTCATCCTTGGCCAGGTCCATCGCGTTGCTTTGTACATTATGCTCACGCACGAGAGTGCGATTCGATCATGCGATTCGCGAATGCAAGATTTTGCAAGATTTTTCTTCAATTTCGTCCCCTGCATCGGCGCCGATGCGATGACATCGTAGAGATATTCGATTCTCTCGTGTCGATTCCGATTCTGCGACGAAGCCTTAAGCAAAGTTCAGAGGCAGGGCCATCGACTCGAGAGCTGCATCGTCGTCGCGCATCTGAGACGGCTCGGGTCGCTCAAGTCGCTGAACGTCGCTGAACATTATTTCATCGGTCATCGGTCATGATGTTAACGTTCGTATCGCGAATATCGCGAATCGCGACGATCACGAGAACGATTAAAGCTGATTAGCAGCAAATCAGCAGCAACGATAAAACGACAACGGTACGACGGTAGATAGATAAGCCGATCAAGATCGGAGCGTAAGAAGGCGCGAGGACTTTTCCGCATCGAAGCGGATATATGGAGCACGTTACGCGGAGAATACGCGGATATGGAATATGTAAATCGCTGACGCTGATCAGCCATCTGACTTTAGAGAAGAGATAAATGCGCGTGACATAAGACGAAGGCCATTCCCGGCTACGCATTCGCGTACGAGGACACGTTGGGGGATACGCCGCATCTATCGGGCGAAACCGGGCGAGACGCCGCGATCTCGGTTTGCGCGATTTTGCTACGATCGCGCGACACGTAATCTCGCGCGTGCCGCTCTGCTGATTCAACCAAGGACAGGTCTCGTCGAAGCATCTTCGAAAACTTGATCGTCGTTTCGCATGCGAACTTTGATCTTGCTCTTGAAAAGCGCGAGCGCGTCCCCAAAAGCTTCGATCCCGATTTGCGACACGGAATTTTTATGAACCCGATCATCTTTCAGCTTTCAGCCTTCGGAATAGACGATTGCTAGTGCTCGAGTGCTCGATCGGCTTGGTAATTGCGAGCCGCGAACACGCGATGAATGACGCTTCGTTCGATACGTGTCGTCCGTTCGAGCTTACTGCTTAGCGAGAAACCGCTTTCGATCAAAGAGCGCGCCGTTCGCGTCTTGTTTTCTCGTTTCGAGAGACGAGTTGCGAATATCATCGCCAATTCCCGTTGTCGTCAGGGAAGGAAACGATCCGGAGGATTATTCGCGATTGACTTATCGAAAGTTACTCGAGGAGACATGCAGATTCGCGAATGTCCTCAAGTCGAAAGGTGTCTCCAAGGGGGACAGAGTGGTGATTTACATGCCGATGATTCTGGAGTTGCCGATCGCCATGTTGGCATGCACGAGGATAGGAGCGATTCACAGCGTGGTGGTAAGTGGTGGTGGTGATGGTGGTGGACGTCGGTCGGACCGTTGAATATTCATCGGGAAGGACGTACGATCAGTTTGCAGGATACTCGTCCGATTCTTTGGCGGAACGCATACTCGACTCGAGAGCCAAGGTTCTCATCACTACGGACGGCGTATGGAGAGGCGAGAAATTACTTTTGTTGAAAAATATCTGCGACGAAGCCTTAAGCAAAGTTCAGAGGCAGGGCCATCGACTCGAGAGCTGCATCGTCGTCGCGCATCTGAGACGGCTCAGTAATCCGCAGGGTAGAACGAACGGGCTGAACGGCACCGGCAACGCCAATGTCACTTGGGACGACGATCGAGACGTTTGGTGGCACGACGAGATGGAGGAGGCGGAACCGAGTTGTTATCCGGTTTGGATGTCTGCCGAGGATCCGCTCTTTATCCTTTATACGAGGTACGAGTTCTCTCTGCCATTCGAGTTCTCTCTCTCTCTCTCTCTCTCTCTCTCTCTCTCTCTCTCTCTCTCTCTCTCTCTCTCTCTGCAAATCCCGAGTCGAATCGAACGGAGTAGTCCGTAAACGGGGCTAATTCTGAGACCCTGAAATATGAATCTTTCCCGCCGTAGCGGTTCCACCGGCAAACCGAAAGGCGTTCTCCATACCACTGCGGGCTACTTGATCTATGCGGCGACCACTTTCAAATACGTCTTCGACTATCATCCGAGCGATATCTATTGGTGCACCGCCGACGTTGGCTGGATCACCGGACACACTTACGTGGTTTACGGCCCGCTGGCGAACGGCGCAACGTCCATCGTGGTACGTAGCGCGCCACGTAGCGAGAGGATCGAGCTCCTCGAAAGAGGGGCTTTCGCTCCCTAGTCCTCAAGCTAATGCTGTCTCGATTGATCGGCAGTTCGAGGGCACGCCTTTCTATCCGGAAAACGATCGATACTGGTCGATCATCGACAAGTACAGAGTCACGCAATTTTACACGGCGCCTACCGCAATCAGATCATTGATGAAGTTCGGTGACGATTTGGTGAAGAAGCACGACTTATCCTCGCTCAAGGTATATTTCGTTGTCTTGGCCGTTGCGGTACGCGATCGCCGCGCGATCGTCGTCTATACACGTGTGATAATACAATCTGACACGGGCGTGCATCAAATACATCGGTACATGTATATGATGCCGTTTCAGATCCTCGGCTCGGTAGGCGAACCGATCAACAGCGAGGCTTGGCTCTGGTTCTATAATCTCGTCGGCCACGGTAAGTGCAGCATAGCGGACACGTTTTGGCAAACGGAAACGGGCGGCCACGTGATTACACCGCTACCAGGTGCGACGCCGATGAAGCCAGGCTCCGCGGTAAGCGCTCGTTTTCCTCTCCTTCTCCTTTCTGGAAACTTAAGACACGCGCGAAGATAGGGAATAGAATAAAAAACACAGGGACAGGGTAAAGGAAAGGATAAATAGCCAATGTTCCTGATACTCCGACGTAGACGTTCCCGTTCTTTGGGGTCTTGCCGGAGCTTCTCGACGAGGACGGTCGCACGATCGAGGGCGAAGGAGAGGGATATCTCGTCTTTCGTCAACCGTGGCCGGGTATGATGCGGACTCTCTACGGAAATCACCAACGCTTTCAGGATACCTACTTTGATCGATTCAACGGATTTTACTGCACCGGGGATGGTGAGCACGTTCCGCCTTCGATCGTATCTATACTCGTACCTATATGTATGTGCGTACGTACGTACGTACATTCGCGGTTACTTCGCAAGAGGATTTCGATATTTCGCTCCGACATATTTAGCGTCCCTGCCGAGTTCCTCCTCGATTCTCAGTATCTGATTGTACTTGGCCATCCTTTCGCTCCTGCAATTGGAAACAAATAGCAAGTTTGCGGTTCGCGATTCGCGAACGCGAACGATATCTTTACCGATCTTTAGCGGTATCGTTACCTGCAAGGTGCTCCGGCCTTAAATTGCCCGGCGGAGAGTCCAATTGCCAAATCGGCGACGAAATTGTCCTCCGTTTCGCCATAGCTCGCGTTCACGATGTAACCCCAATCATTGAGTCTCGCCATTTTCGCACAGTTGATTACCTCCGTTACGGTGCCGATTTGCGACATTCGCAGCACCAGACAATTGGCTACGTTCCTCTCCATTGCCTCCTCAATTCTCTCGATGTTCATCGCGGTGAGATCGTCGCTGACTATTTGAATACCTTGATCGGCAATCGTTAGCCAACCTTCCCAATCCTCCTGATCGAAAGGGTCCTCGATCGACACTATCGACGGGAATTCCGTGAGATAGCTGAGGTACTCGTCGCGCAAGGCCTCGGCTTCCATGTAATCCTCGGGATCGGTCTCTTCCGTCTTGAACGCTAGATCGTATCCTCCTACGAAAATGCAAACAATCACTATCACAGCACTGTGTGCATAATATAAATATATAAATATGTATATATATATATATATATACATATATATATATATATATATATTTATATATATATATATATATATATATATATAT
>JAHMML010000047.1:5503-45876 GCA_020341155.1 Eciton burchellii | reverse complement strand
TATATATATATATTTATGTATATATATATATATATATATATATATATACATATATATATATATATATATATTTATATTTTATATATATATATAAAAGGAGAGACATTCCGCGATATAGAGACCTTCTTTATAAAAGGAGCTCGCTGCCATGTCCAGCATTATCTTGATTTTGCCATCGTAGCCAGCATCCTTGATGGACGCGTCCAAGAGAGCCAGGGCGTCCCTGTCGCTATCCAAGTCGGGAGCGAAGGCTCCTTTATCGCTAACGAGAAGCGGGCCTCGCGCATCTTGAGCCTCGATGATTTTTCGCTCCAACATTCGATATACCTCGGTGCCCATCTTCAGGGCGTCGGTAAAGCTCTCGGCACCTACGCGACACGCAAATAATAGCTGTAATAATAGGCGTCGATAGACTGGCGCGTATCGACTGGCAATTGTCCGTTACGGAACGCGTTACGGACACTCGGATAACTGTCCAAACTCCAAATCCAAATCCAAAGTGGATCATCGCGCACATCATCACGTACCCATTGGCAGTATCGAAAATTCTTGGCAGGTTAAGTTATTGCCGGCGTATCGTCCTCCATTGATCATGCTGAAACTCGGTACCGGCAGGTAAAATTGGCCACTTTCGGCCAACTCGACGATGTATCTGCGAATCGCGAATTAACTCGAGTCAACTCTCGACAACTCTCGATAAAGGAGGAGGGGCGATACGAGAAGAAGAGAACGAGAGATTACCTGTAAAGCGGGAGATTCTTCTTGGCGGCTCCGGCTTTGCAGCAGGCTACGGAGACACCGAGAATGGAGTTGACACCGAGCCTCGATTTGTTCTCCGTACCGTCCAATTTGTTCAGCAATCCGTCTATCTCCGCTTGCTGCCAAACTTCCAGCTTTGACTTCAACAGCTGCGGAGCGATCACGTTGTTGACGATATCAACGGCTTTGAATACCGAGCGACCGCCGTAGGCCGCCGGGTTCTCGTCTCTCATCTCGTGCGCTTGATTCGGATTAGTCAAGACGATGGATGGTACCGACGATCTGAATAAACCGATATCGGTGATCACGTCAACTTCCAAGGTCGGCTCGCCTCTGCAGTCGAATATCTGACGAGCCTTGATCTTTCGAAGCGCCATTCTGCTCTTCCGATTTTCTCGTGTCCAGTAGAGGGATTCGGTATTCGGTATTCGGGATTCGCCGATCTGATCGATGACAACGCGCGCTGACGCGTACGAGCTGATTTTCGATGGTCCTTCTGTAAACGATACGCGAGACAATAGAACGTTTTCGCGGCCTAATTCAGAGGGAGTCTTGCTCCTCGAGCAGAGTCGCTGCACACTCACTGACACACTCGCAACCTCTTCCGATTCCTCTTCAATCTTCCTATCTTACGGGTATCAACGAGAACGATTATATATACATTTACGATTACGATACACGAGTACAATTTTTCCCTCTCCCCTTACGCACGTCTTCCCTCTTGTTTTTTCACGCTTACGCTTACGCTTACGTAAAAGGATCTCAGACCTCCACCGTCCCTCTCATTTCCGATCCGATCATCCGAGATCGCTAGCTTTGTTGTTCGCTTTGTTCAGGAGCGAGACGCGACGCGGACGGATACCTCTGGGTAACCGGTCGCATCGACGACATGTTGAACGTTTCCGGCCATCTAATGTCAACTGCCGAAGTGGAAAGCGTATTGGCGGAGCATTCCTCGGTGACCGAGGCCGCGGTGGTCAGCAAGTCGCATCCCGTCAAGGGTCAATGCTTGTATTGCTTCGTCACGCCGGTCGCGGGGCGAAACTTCGACGACAAGTTGCAAACGGAACTTAAGAAGAAAGGTAGGTAATACACGATCGATGCATACGCGACGCTCGATTCGATATCGCGCATGATGACAAAAAGAGAGAGAGAGAGAGAGCTCCGTGAGAGCTCTGTCTGTACGTGTGTCTCTCCAACAGTTCGCGAAAGGATCGGCCCGTTCGCTCAACCAGACGTCATCCAACATGCCCCGGCTCTACCGAAAACAAGATCCGGCAAGATCATGAGACGTATGCTGAGAAAAATCGCAGCGGGCGACAGGGATATCGGGGACACGTCAACGCTGGCTGACGAGACCGTTATCCAACTTCTCTTTGATCTGAGACCGCGAGTTTAAAGATGTACGCGATTTCTCGTACACGACTCAAAAGAAATTCAAGTATCCTAAGATAAACTACGGATTTAGGACGTCTCCTAAACGACGTCCTAAATGACGTCCTTCGTTGCGCGCGACATTTGTTCGATCGAGAGTCCGATCTTGTAAGGAGCGATAAGATAGTTTGAATCGAATCGATCAATCCGCACGATCCGCAAGTTGTGATTTGCACGCTATCGACATATGCTTAGTCTCACATTGCATTCTTGGCGCAAGACATTGTATCGTATATATATATATATATATATATATATATATATATATATATATATTTATTTATTTATTTAGCCATTCGTTTCGTGATTCCGCGAACGCGAACGGCAGCGAACGCAGATTAGCTCTCTCTTCCCGATCGAACTTTTCAATCGATCGATTCTCGAGATTTCTCGAATCAACGAGCTCGTGCTTTCCCCGACTTTTTCCCGGCGTTTTCCGAATGGGCAAGAGCCCGTGGAACCCGTGGAAGACGCGCGATAGTTGATGACGGTTCGTTATCAACGGTACGTTAACGGTTGATGCTAAAAATTTGACGGAATGACGAATCGATCTTATAGCCGCAGCTATAAGAACGCAGCTCTATTCGAACGATCGTTCCAGGCTATGATAGAGGTATGCCGGAGCCTTCCGGAGATAAGCCTTATCGAAATGGATAACGCGGTTGTTCTCGTTCCGGTTCTCGTCCTCGTCGAGCCGGAAAATTCGAGTCAAGTCAAACCGAGCCGAAGCCGAGGCACGAAGCCGAAGACGACGGCGAGCGCATGACGCATTCAAGTGCATTTACGAAGGGCACTCTCGAAACAACGTAGACGTACCGCATATCGTACATCAAACTACCACTACGAACGATAAGCACCGGGTTATGGCATTGCAATTGCACAATTACTAATAATCGTTATATGGAAATGACGGAAGGAAAAAGACGCGTACGTGTTATCATATGCCGCGAAATAGACAGTCGTCTGCTATGTGCGGTGCATGGTGTGTCAAGATTATCGAGACGGAGGCGAGATCGAGGCGAGCGACTCGAATCGATCGCCGCTCTTTGCTTTCCTTCGATTACCTTGTATTCTTTGACGAGTCTATAGTTTTGTTTCGAGACGAACCGTCCGTTTTGACCGTTAAAAGAATACGCGATCGATGGAGGATGGACGATGGAGAGTACGGAGAATACGGGGAATATGGATCGAGAATACGGATGTACGCACTTGGGAATGAAAGTTGCCTCGTACTCCCTGCCCAGGGAGTCACATCTCACATACATATCATTCCTCGTGGAACAAAAGAATTTTATGTGTGATAATATACACGTACAAGTATGTAGATACGAAACGGCCAATGCGCAAGTACATAGATATGGCTATATGCAACTGTAGGCATGCGCGCTCGCGTATTATATATAATGTGTGTGTGCGTGTATGTGCGCGCGCACGCGCGCGCGTGTGTATGTGTGTGTATGTTATAAAATTATGAAATTATGTCATAATTACGATCGTTCTGTTAAACGTTTACGAGCGTTTTGTTTGTTTTGCCCTTTTCCCTTTACATTTTTCATAGCTCTTTTCCCACTGTGCATCCACTGTTCCATGCGTACCCACCATGCGTATCGTCGCCCATGATGGGAAAACTTGTCGAATCTTGCGTTTACCGCGAGGCCATTTAAAAGCTCCGGAGTTGGGTCGCGCGTTACGTCGACGCCGTTACGTCAGTATCGGCGGCGTTGACAATGACGAGCATATTCGCGACGGAGCTGTAATGCGCGGGCGCATGTCGCCCGTCTACCCTCAGACGGATTCTCGTTCGCAAGGAGGAGGCATCTCCGACGATCGACTGACAATGTTGGATATCAACGAGTGTAACATCCAAGTTTTGCGCCTCGTCAAGCAAGCTGGCTCGGTAAGTTGATCGACCGAACGCAGATTGCCTTCAATCCCAAGGTATGTCCCAGCGAGCTCTTGTGCCGATAAAGCTCGTTCGATTTTCTGGACTATTAACGATACGTGCATACGTGTGTCCGAAAACGTGGGTTAGAGAGATTATTATAGTCGTGCGGTCATTTTTTCTTCTTTCTCTTCGAGAGATATGTACATGTATAAGCAGATTTTTTATTTATATCGATCTATTTCCTACGCACACGTACATGGCACGCGTCTTTTTCAGATTGTCAGGGAGAAGATTTATCAACGCAAAGATGTGCTTACGAAATCATGCGACGTTGACTTGGTCACGGAATGGGATCAAAAGGTAGAGAGACTTTTAATCGATGGAATATCGTCCAGGTATCCTGATCACAGGTAAGTTTAATCTTGACAAACTCTTACTCCATCGTCCTTTATCAGAAGAAATTAAAATTGAAAGAAATTGAGGAAAGGAAGAAAAAAGAAGAGGGTCAAGATCGACAAAAGCATTGAATTTTGCTCGTTCTATATATATATATATATATATATATATATATATATATATATATATATATATATATATATATATATATACACACACACACACACACACACACACACACAAAACACAGAGAGTACGTATACGCAGGTTTATCGGTGAAGAGACTACTGCCTCGGGCCAAAAGACCGAATTAACCAATGCGCCAACATGGATAATCGATCCGATCGACGGCACCATGAACTTTGTGCACGGTTTACCGTTCACCTGCATATCGATCGCACTGCTCGTTAACAAAATAACGGAAATAGGAATAGTCTATAATCCAATCATGGAGCAACTTTTTACCGCCCGTAAAGGTCAGGGTGCTTTTCTCAATGCCGTTCCGATTCACGTGTCCAGCGAGAAAGGTAACTCGTGCTCTCATTGAAACGCTTACATCACTCGGACAAGAGAATCCGTCAAAGAGCCGTTCATCGTTCTAATTTAACGCTCTAATTTCTCTAGAGTTGCGTAAAGCATTAGTAATGGTAGAGATGGGAACGAGCAGAGATCCGGAAAAACTGGAAGTAGTTTTGCAGAACATAACTCTTCTCACATCACGCGTGCACGGGTAAGTTGTATCTATAGTCATCTTGCGTGTCTTATCCTCGTAATAATCAAATTATGCCCTTATATCACGTTATCTGTACCGTGTAGACTGAGATCGCTTGGTTCGGCAGCCTTGAACATGTGCATGGTGGCTCTCGGTGGTGCCGATGTATCCTTCGAGTTTGGCATACACGCGTGGGACATTGCAGCTGGAGATCTTATCGTTCGAGAAGCAGGCGGCGTATCGATAGATCCAGCTGGTAAAGAGCATATTACGCACGATCATTACGTGACGAGACGACGATGAACGACGAAACATTGCTACTACACCGATGTGTAGTAATAATCCGACTGACACTTATTTTCTTACGCCAAAAGGTGGTCCATTTGACGTGATGAGTAGAAGAACCCTGTGCGCATCCTCGATGGAATTGGCACAGGAACTCTCCAAGATGTTAATTCAATATCATCCGGAACGCGACTAAAACTGTGCGAGATAGACAAGGAGCAACGCGTTTGCATTGGCACCAGCCAATGCCAGTTTGGAAAACATTTTTCAGGGTTAACGTTACCTCACGAATCACAAATTTTTTAATTGAAGCTTGTATTCGATTCCATGTTCATCGAATTCGTAAAGGTTACTTCGTCCTCGGAGTCTTTCGGTGCTCGTGAAATGGATGGGGAGGGAGGGAAACGTGCACTTACGTTGCATTGATCTCAAAATGACTTAAATATATCATCAGCTCTTTACTTTTATGTCATTCTCATTTTATTACATACTCTATATACGTGTATATATATATATATATATATATATATATATATACATACACATATATATACACTGTATGCAGAATTAATATTATAATATATAATGTACAATAATAATAATAATAATAATAATAATAATAATAATAATGAATCATGTATATGTGATTATTTATTGACGATTGAATTATTTTGAAATATGTATATATAATCTTTAATGTATAAATAAATTTGTACATATAGATTTTACTTGATTTCATCGAGTCGGTAAAAACGACAATTTATACATTTACATAAAATTTACGTAAACTTTGTACGAATATCTCCCTTTATGTGTCTCTTTATTGTTTTATTCATTGTTGCGAGAAAATAAACACAAATACTGCAATGAATAAGTTTTATTCACATTACAATATTTGTACACAATTCCTGAAAATATTTCTGAAATGAGGTGAAATGGGGCGAAACGAGGTAGGAAAGTGGAAAAGAGCGAGTGACTGATTGATTGACTGAGTGAGTGAGTGAGTGAGTGAGTGAGTGAGAAACAGAGAGAGAGAGAGAAACAGGAGCAGAGAAATAAAGAGCGCTCAAGTGAGCGAAATAAAGAGATCTTGGGCGAGAATAATGGATTCACGTCACATCTGCTTTTCGTTTTCACGGAATGGTAGATCTTAAATATCTGAAAACTCAAAACCGCAAATATTAGTATTGAATAAATATGTTCGTTGTTTAAAAAACTACTTTTCGACCGAAACAATTTTGAAGGAATAGACACACGAATGCGTCAAGATATTTGTTACGATATCGCGTAAAATTTTCAATATTTGCATGTACTTTACCTGCGTACATACTTACGAGTCCTCGATTGCGAATGATCTCGAGTAATTTTAAGAGAAACCTTAGCGCGCGGATATAAATCTAGTTAAAGCGTCTCGTATAAACCTCTCGTATAAACCTCGCGCTTAGCGATACAGCGCATGTACTTGTCGAGATGTAGGCGCAAGTATATCGTACATTTTCCTTTCCTCCTCTCATCAATCGTTTTCATCATCTCTTCCATTGCCTCCCCTCCTCACAGGGAGGGCTACAAGTGAAACATTACCAAATTGCCAATTAGAACAGCATATACCAAACGTAGTCTCATAAAGTATGCTTTTAACTGTCTGTATTGAAACCGAGAAACAAATACACGCACACGCACACGTATATGCATACATGCACACACACACACACATGTACATATATATATACACACACACACACATACATGTATGTAGACACACACACACACACACACTCTCTCGCTCACTTCTTACATACGCGCGCACACGTACACACGATGTACACATGTGTGTGTGTATGCGTGTGCGTGCATGTATGTATATCTTTTGTATTATATTTTATGTTTACGTTCAACTTTAATCTCATTTCATTTGATCGAGACATATATCGTTACAATATTCCTTTTATCATATAGAAACTCAAAGACGCGCGTATACCGTTCATCAGCATCGTCTATCACTAATTTGCCAGATCTTGAATCTTTTCAACTCGTCATGACAAAAGTAATTTCATAAATTTCAATGTAATGTGCATAAACTAATTATTGCGTATAAACGCTATTGGGAATTGGACTGAGAATCTATATCCCGTTTCGCTTGAAGAGAAAAGTTCAGTTGGATAGACATGGAATTTACATAGATACGGAATATTTTTAAGAATCTGACTGCGTTAACGCACGTACGGCGTACGACCGTCGTGATATAAACCAGTCCCAAAAACCGTTATTACACCGAAAAGCCGACGAGATAACGCTAAATATCCCATAAGGCAATCCCCCATGAATACCTTGTAACGGGATCGGCGCTAAGGGCCCTCGAAAGGTCCGGCCGCACTTAACGATGATTTGAATCGAAGACGCATCTGAAACATAAGCAGTCTCGTACAATCTTGTCACGTACAGCGTCATGCCATGGAGCCATTCACAACCGATATCCAGTATCGATATTCGCATTCAATATCAAATATCGGGAAGAAAACTTTCGATCTTTCCGAGATTGGGATTCTAACTAAAGAGTACGAGAGATGAAATCTAACGTTCAATCGAATACACTGCCATACACCGCCATACACTGCCCGTTACACGTGATTCTTGCTTGAAGCGGATTACTATTACCGCGCGATTATTCGCTGCTATTACCTCGCACATAACGTACCTTCTTTTAATATTTTTCTTTTTTCTCTAAATTGCCTTTATCTGAAATTTTACGAAATTTTTCGCAATATAATTATGTACACATTTTCATTTTTATCTGATATTTAAATACTTTATGTATAATTACATGGATAATTATGGAAACATTAGGTAAAAACGTTTTTCTCAATTGTCGCATGTACTAACTACGAGTTTTCACACATATTGATACACTACCATATATTAAATACACTATCGACCAAAAAAATTATATCACACGCACACCATGTGCGCGTGTGTGTGTATATATATATATAATATATATATATATAATATATATTATATATATATATATATATATATATATATATATATATAATGTTATCGCTATTGAAATAATATTCGATAAACGATATCTATCTGTGGAATCCTCTTGAACTTTAGGAATAGAAGTAGAAAAACGAAGACGAAGAGACAAATAAAGAGCAAGAGCAAGAGCAAGAGCAAGAGCAAGAGTATGAGAATGAAAATGAGAATGAGAATGAGAATGAGAGCGAGAGTGAGTGAGTCAGTGAATGAACCAATGAGTGACTGAGAGAAAGAAAGAGAGAGAGAGAGAGAGAGAGAGAGAGAGAGAGAGAGAGAGAGAGAGAGAGAGAGAGAGARAGAGAGAGAAAGACGCGTCTGTAAAAATAAACATTTCAACTAAACGTATTCAATCGTAATTCAAATGTAATTCAAGACTGAAGAGACAAAATGCAAAACGTTTTTCTCATAATATTAAGCATGTGTTGTTTTATTATAATAGCTAATCTATTCGTTATACATTTTAATCCAATTAGATTAAACTTTTTCTCATCACAGCAAATTCAATGTTGCACGTGCGCATATATGTTCATTGAAACACTCCGATATCAAATGATTTATACGATTAATCGAGATCTCGCAATTCGTTTAGATGAAAATTCTCGCTTTGGAATTGTATATAATTGTATACAATTTTATACGCGAGCGCGCACAATCTATAAAGATTATTTCTGGAAAGTGCTCTATTTATGCTTTATTCACATGGACATTGTGCTCTTCGCGCGAATTAGAAGAAAGGAAACCACTACGTATTATCGTTATATCGAATTTTCTGCATCCGGTGTGTCACTTTGTGCCGAAAGAGGCGGCTGAAATGAAAATTTGATCTCTCTCGCAAATGAACAACGTAGTCGCGAAAATATTTATCCTCATACCAATCATTTTACTTTTAACTAACACACGTTAAATTTGTTAATCGAAACCAATCTGTACAGAATTTATGTAAAATTTCTTCACTTGTCATTATATTCGCAATCGAGTCTTATATCGAGTAGAAAAATATTACACTTTATAGTATAATAATTTATATGATGTCGTATAATATATATATACATACATACATACATACATACATACATACATACATATATATATATATATATATATATATATATAAAATTTTGAATATCACGCAAATACGCAATAGCAAATACGTTGTCAGATATATAGATAATCACGATGTGATTTATTTGCGTGATTCATCTCTCGTAATCCTCTCTACAAGAGGATATCTCTGAAATTTCGACCGCCTCTTCCCGTTAAAATAAATACGAGTATTTAATTAGCTCGTAAAAATGAGATTACAGTCCGGACTACGAAGAAGAAACGAGAACGAGAATGAGAACGAGAGAAAAAGTGATAGAGAAACAGAGAGACACATCGCGCTTCCCTACCTCCTGAGTAAACCGAAATCGTTTAACACCAGCACAGGATCGTATTGGTGATTTTACAAAATTACGTCAGCGAATTCGTCGGTGCTAAAGAACCCCGGACAGGGTTACCTATATCTTTTCTTGTATAAAGGGATGCGCCAACGCGTGATTCACAGTGATTCTCTTCCCAGCATCCAGCATCAGCGTTCGTTCGAGCAAATCCTTCAATTGTCCGACTTTGCGGCTTTGTTCCGGCGGTAAGGAATTTCCACCGAGTTCCGCACCGAGATCGCGAGTTGCTGGTAGGGTCGACATTACGACCACTTTTTCCTAGAAATCATACTGTTCGATCAATTCCTTACTACGCGCAACACTCGAGCACCGTTATCCGTTACTCGATACTCGTCGTAGTTTCACGTCGCGCATTCTCACGCGCGCTACAGCACGCTTATTTATGCGCATCTACGCGCGGTGCGACCTTACGGACGGTGCGGTGTACGAAATCACGGATAAAACATGTCACAGAACATTGTTATCAGAGACTTACCCGTTCCGTTACTTTATCAACCTCTTGATACAGGAAATTGCAGTTACTGTCGAAGTGTTGATCCTTGAACGTGCCTTTCCTAATCAACTTGTTTGGCATTTTGCCTTTTAAGTCCATAAAGTACTTCAACATTTGGTTATTTGTTTTTCCAGAAAACATGATCTTTCCCGTGTACAGCTCGTATATGGTGCACCCCACGGACCACATGTCAATGCCAAAATCATATGGTATACCAAGAACTAGAAAACAATGGCGTTACTTTTTCGCTCGAGACATACAATTTCGATCTCTACCGTCTCTTCTCTCAGGTTCGAGAATATCGTTCAGCCGCGCGATTCGCGATAATACACGCGCGGATATTGCATGCATTTTCTCTTACAGGAGGCATGTAATAGAGAGTATCGCGTACACGCGCGCAATGAATACGCGCGTATACGCGTTACTGTCCATCCTGGCTTTCTCTCTCTCTCTCTCTCTCTCTCTCTCTCTCTGAGCGCTCCACACCATCGTTCGCGCGATAATTGGCCTAATCCAAGCAAATGCTTTCGAGTCGCTTCTCTCTCTCTCTCTCTCTCTCTCTCTCTCTCTCTCTCTCTCTCTCTCTCTCTCGATGAACATCGATGAACGTCGCGCGAGACACGCGACACGACGAATCATCGATACATGGCGATATTACCGGCGTGCAAACGTATGCACGTGATGTAAGAATCATCGAATGATTATTTTCCTTTTTCTCTTTTCATTTAACCCGTCGATATCGTCTCAATCCCTCGAGATACTCGACATTCTCATCTATCGGAAATGCATAGCACGACGATAATGGCAACGATAACGAACGCGACTCGAGCTCCCGAGCGTAAGCGAAACCACGAATTTTCTATCGACAATTGAAAAAGTAAAAACACAGAATAGAAAGGAATGCGAGTTGTTTGCCGTTTGCTGTTATCGCGATATTATGCGAAGATACTTACTGATTTCAGGCGCGCGATAAAATCTCGAGACCAAGTACGGTGTTATTTCATTTTCATGGATGTGTGATGCGGAACCAAAATCGCAAAGTTTCAGCACTAGCTTGCTTTCACTGACTAGAATATTATCCGGTTTGATGTCAGCATGCAGAATATTTGCACGTTTTAATAACTTTAGTGCTAGAAAAAGTTGCTGGGTATACGACCTTACCGCTTTAACGTGTAAACCAACGTCTTTGCCATACTTTTTCAAAACCTGCAATTTTAACGGTTAATGGTCAACGGTTAACGAGCTTTAACGGCCGTGCCGCGGTTGTCGCATCACAGTACAACGTTATTACGTACCTCTCTTAAATTCATGGCCAGAGGTTCAAACACCATGCACAAGTGATTCTTGTGAAAAAAATGCCTGAACAGGCGCAAACAATGAAATCTGTCCTCGGGATCGGCGTCGTTCAATTTCCTGAGAATCTCTAGTTCCTTCAAACCGGTTTTATGCCTGTAAATATGACACAGGTATTACGTATCGCATGCTATCACATGACGCCACGGATCGTGGCCACGTTGCGTTATTTCTCGTACATTATCTCGTTGTTTCTTATAATTTTCACGGCCACATCCAAATTGCCTCTAGCACTGTCTCTCGCCCTTACGACGTTACTGAATACTCCTTGTCCTGTGTATCCATAGACCACATATCGTGCATCTAACGTTTCACCAACGCGGACTCTAAAAAAAGCCAATCGTCATTCGCATAAGTTCGCGACTAAAGGAATAAAGGCCGAGAACACAGGGGTATACCGTACCGGTAATATCCTTCGGCGTCGTCCCAATTGTCCGTCAGGCTAGGATTATCCGGTCCGCCTTGACGTTTCCCTTCCAGAGTGGGGCTCTGGAAAAGAAACGAGAGAAAAGTCTCGGTTGAGCGATTGAATCAAGTCAAATTAAATTATCGAGCTATCGTGTACGTATCGTTTGCGAAAGAAACTCACGGGGAACTCACATTAAAATCACCGATATTATCCGCTTCCGCGAACATGTCCCATTCGTTCGGTTTTTTGGACGCTTGTTTCTCTTCCTGCTTCAACCTCTCGGACGTTTTGACTTGATTGCTGACTTTGTCGGAATCGTTTGGTGGTGCATCCTCGAATCTGGACTTTCTCTTCTTGGTGGTTGGCGGCGACATCGGTTTCTCTATGGGCAGTGGTGGCGTATGACTCTCCGAAATGGATTCATTGTTGTTCGATGGGATTTCTAGAGACTTTTGCGACACATTGGATTGACTTTCCGGAGAACCAGCGATCACGTTTACATCGGTGGACATATTGGAGTCCTCATTTGGTCCACCCAGTCTCTAGAAAGAGGGAGAAAGAAAAAGGGGGGAAAAAAAAGGAAAAAAAGAAAAAGATTTTACAAAACTCTGCTTAAACGATACAGGATACGATACAGGGTACAAAGTCCCTAGATTAATAACAGTAGCAACATTTACTTTGAGCAATTCCTCTCTCTGCTTTCGCCGGCGTTCTATGATCGCTTCTTCATCCTCTTCCTCTTCGATATCGATATCCTTGATCTCTTCCTCGCTCGAACTCTCGGAACGTTCCGCTTTAAGACCCTCCGACAAGGAATCCTTATACTTGTCATTGCGTTCCCTCCTGCTGTTCCTTTCTCTGTCTCTCTCGCGATCCCTACCGTGCTCTCTGATATGCTGTCTATCCCGATCTCTACGATTTCGGGAAGGCGATCTGGATCTCTTGTAACGATCGTTTCGTTCTCTCTCCAATCTTGTTCGAACAGGACTACGGGATCGTCTCGCGGTACTGTGCGACCGATCCCCTATTCTATGATCATGGTAGCGTCCATCTCTACGATCGCGACTGCTGTCGTGCCGATCTTTATTTCCGTGCCGATCCTTACTCCTACTATCCCTACTATCCCTCTTGTCACGGCTGCCGTCACGGCGACGGGGCTCTCTACTGGATGGCCTGTCACGACTACGTCGATCATGGCTGACATGCCGATCCCGACTATCTTGACGCTCGCGATTTTTGCAATCCAGACTTTTCGCTTCGTTGTTACGAGGTTTCGAGCTGTGACGAGTACCAGGCTCCCGTTTTCGATTCTCCTCTCTGCACATCGTAAACACGATCGACATTATTGATCAATATTATCGCTCAAACGCGATCGGCGATTGCCTCAAACGCGCCTCGGCGCGTTTCGACCAACAGCATTCGAACGTCACGAGATGTGACTTACTTATTCTTACTATATGTGGCTTACTTACCGTCTATCGGATTCCCTTTTCCGCGTATCGTCCCTCCTCGCAAGATCTTTACGTCTCTCTTCGTCCATCTTTCTGTTAGACTCGTCTCTTCTCGTGTCCTCTTTCTGTCTTTCGCTGGCTTTTCGCAGAGGTCTATCGTCCTTTCGAGCTTCTTCCCTTTTACCTTCCTCCCTAGGGCGGATTCTCTCGTCTCTTTTCCTATCAAAATCTCTTCTCTTATCTTTGTGCTGTTCGCGGGCTTTTCTGTCTCTAGTCATATCAACTACAACACGTCTTTCGGCCTTTATCGCTTTCTTACGTTCTCTGCTACCTGATTTGCTTCTAGGTCGTTTCTTCGACGGCATGTCATTGGTGTCGCTATCGTCCTCCACTAGTATCACATCGGGTGTCTCCGTCGCCGTTTTTGCCCCTTCTTCGCCCTCTTCTTCATCCTCTTCCTCTAATTCTTTGCCGTCTGCCTTTTCCGACTCATCCGAGAGATACTGCACTAGACAAGCTTGCAAACGTTCCTACGTACGTAAGAGGAAAGTAAAATACAAAATCGAATGACAGATCAAACATCACGATTACTCTCGATTATTACGCATCGAGCTTTACATACCGATACGCGTCTACGCACAGATACACATCTTATCGCACGACCGACGATTGAACGACCAACGGCACATACAGACAAAATGAAACAGACAATGCATCGAATCGAATCGAATCGAGTCTACGTGCGTACATACTTTTTGTTTCATCAACTCCTCGAGATCGATGTCGTCTTCTATGATGGTGCAATCTACTTCGTCCGAATCTAAATCGACCAGCTTTTCGTCTTCGCTCTCTTCCGTAGAGACAACCTCTAATACAGAATTTCTCGTTTTTCCATTCATACCGATATCCTTGTGCGTGATCGCATTGGTGATTACTTTCTCCTCCGTACCATTCTCTATGCCCTTGTCTTTTCTCTGCCTCTTGTGTTTCTTGTGTTTTCGCCTGTTCATAAGAATATATGCTTTAAAATGCCACGCGTTCCTAATCGGCACATGATATACGCACATACGCACATACGCACATACGCACATATGCACCGACGCACGCGCGCGCAGCGCGTGTGCGCACACACACACGTGCGCGCGCGCGCGCGCGCGCACGAGAGCCATACCTTTCCTGTCTCTCTAATCGTTCGTCCTCTCGCTCCACGACTTTTTCCTTCTTATGCTTGTGATGCTTATGTTTCCTCTTCCTCTTCTTCCGTTGTTCGGCCATCCCGTCCACATCGGAATCAAATCCCAGTGTCGCTTTACAATCAGGATCCTCCAAATCCGAGGTGCTGCAACACGGCTTCATTATAAACGGACTCGCGCGAACCATTAATCCCGACGGAAAGGAAACGCTCCGCTCTCTTCCACATCGTATTCCCCGTAACGCACAATTGACGGAGCGAGCGAGCGTTGCCTCGGTAATTTCTTAACGCGATACACTTACCCCATAATGAACTTGGATAAATAATCAACGGCTGTAACACGCGAGATCACTATCACGACAATAACAACAATGATTAGGATAGTAATCAGCGGCGAATGCACCAACACACGACACACGACTCTTTCAGTAGGACGCCATTTTATAAATGCCCCTTGGAAATTGATGCCTATATACCATAATCGTTTGTAACGATCGATTCTGACATCATCGAGAACGTTTGGTGAGAATCGAAACGTTCCTACGTTGCTTCGATTCTTCTAGTTCGAACCACGTGCCACGACCAAGTGCGCGAGGTCAGGGTGAGAATGGCCAATTAAAATCCCTAGATTTCCAGCTCTCCGATTAGCGATACAGTGAGAACGGTAACGTGCGGGGCCGGTTATCGGTGCGACTCTCTCGGGAAGATAATCTGGGACGTTCGCCGTTACATGCACGTTCCTCTCGCAACGTGAAATGAAAATCAACAGTCGGTACATCTCGGGCCGAGATGAGGCCGAGTTTCGAGTTTGCGTTTGGTTTTTAACAGCCGCCATTGCGCCGCTGTTAGCGTGATGGTTACTGGTCACTGGCGTGAACGCGCAATGGCAAACGACAGTCGTCCGTATCGTTCGACCGTATTGTTCCCCGTATCGTCTCCCGAAGCGCGCGACAGAGCGCGTCAGAATTGTCGGTCGATAATTCGATCGTACGATTACGTCGTTTGCAAAAATGTGAAATATCTCGATTAGCGATATAGGAACAGCGACGTATACGGGTATACGGGTATTCGTTCGATGGGTTCGCGTTCGATGGGTTAACCGCATTTCTTGGCGTTTCTCGGTTATGCAATGCCATTGGATAATCGCGGCACCACGACGCGGGTAAGAGAGAGAGAGAGAGAGAGAGAGAGAGAGAGAGAGAGAGAGAGGGGGGGGAGGGAGGGAGAGAGAGGGATTTGAAATTTTCGTACTCGTGTTCGCCGTACTCGAATCGCGTTTGATCGTTCGCTCGAGAAAGCTGTCTAATTTTTCCAGGCGAGAAAGGTATCGTTCGAGGTGTCGAAAAAGGGTAAGTCTGCCAGCCGATGTAGCCTTCCACAGGAGAATCAATTTTTGACGATAGTGGCCGCCTTACCGGTCTTGCCGGGTGCCCCAGTCCCACCGAAGCTGTCGAGGCGTTCCCGCGACTCGTTCAGGTTCGTTTTATCGCTGCGATTACCTCGCGCGACTCCGCGAATCGCAATCGTCACTACGTCTCTCACTACTCACCACGCACCATGTGTGCTGCTATCTCGTATCTAGTTGCATCGGCGGCCACCACCAATTCGAGATCGGACACGTAGCCGAGAGCAGCGATACGGTTACGTTGCAATGGGACGCGACGGAAACAAGAACGATCGTGGCATCGAGAACACCGGCCGAACGAGAAAAGAACCCCGACAGAATGCGTCTCGACAGGCGAGGTCTGACCATGTTTCCTCGCGTGGTCGGAGAGCCTAAATTGAGACTGATGTCCCTTCAGCACAATCTGTTGACCAAGATCGACGACGCCGCCGCCGCGAGCCTCTCCCGATTAACGAAGCTCGTGTTTCTCGATCTGTACGACAATCAAATAGAAAAGATATGCGATCTCGATCCATTGGAGAATCTAAGAGTCTTGTTAATCGGAAAGAATCGAGTGAGGAGGATCGAAGGCCTGAAGAGACTCGGCGAATTGGAGGTGTTGGACTTGCACGGCAACCAGATTCAGCAGATCACCGGCTTGGACGGCCTGTCGTCCTTGAAGGTGCTCAATTTGGCGGGGAACGATATCAAGACCATAGGTTTCAGCGACCTCCAAGGCCTGAACCTGCTGAAAGAGCTGAATCTACGTCGCAACAAGTTGCGACAGTTGTTAGGATTCGGTGGGACGCCGCGATTGCAGAAACTGTATTTGAGTAACAATGATATTCACGAGTAAGTATGTACTCGAGGTAACGAGTTCCGTAGAGCAAGATGAGCAAATTCAGTCCACGTTACATCCACGATTTACGTACGCGCGCGCTTTGCCCGCTTGTTCGCCACTTGTCCGGTATACGTTATTGTACCATACGTTACTCCCGAGTTCGTTATTTCCGACTATCGTAAAACTTAAGCGTTCTCTTCTATTCGGGGATCTTCCCTTCCTGTCCGCATTCGTGACAATGCCATAGGCAAGCATGGAAAGAAAGCGAGACGCGAATTCTCTTTTCCTTTTCGCTCGGAGGTCGCCCGCGATGATGCGACCTTCCCGGGTTTCGCATTTTCGGGAGCATCGGATTTTCTCGGCAAACTGGCAAATATACAAACCGAGTTTTTTGTTGCTCGAATGTTTTAGAATCGAAGATATGAGCAGCCTCGCGAGAGCTTCGCAGATTAAAGAAATAACGATAGATGGCAATCCGATTACTCTAAATACCGATTATATATCATTCCTGGTATCGTACTTGCCGAATTTGCAACTATTGTCGACGATGCAGATCAACGAACAGATCCGAAGAACGGCAATGGCTTGGAGACTGTCCAAGGAACAGTCCAACTCGGCGTTCCTTGATCTCGGTACGCAGGTTTGCATGAACCTGCGCAGGGAGGAAGCGATATCGAACGCCAAGACAAAGTGGGAGCTCCTTCGATCCGGAGCCAGGGTACCATCGGCGATCGGCGGCGGCGGTGGCCGCTCCAATAAAACAGCTACAAACGACAACAGAGGCAACGTACTGCACGCGCGACAAAATTCCACTAAATTTACTCAAGTCGCGTGTTCTTTGGAGAGAGCTAAGACGAAAGCTTTCGGCAGTCTGACATCGATAAACGAAAACGTGGAAGCGAGAAAGATACATATAAAAAAGAGAAGCAATTCCAGCGATAATTTATTCCGATCGGAAGATACGTCCAGGTTGTATCCATTGGAATTTAAACTGCCACCTATATTAGATTCGATAGTGAATAATTTAACGAGCGCTAAAGTTGACGACAGTTTATCCAGCGATGACAAGGGGAACAGCTTCTGCAAAGCGAGAGCGCACGATGACACCGAGGCGACATCCGACAGTGAATCGGACAATTCCGAGAGCCATGAAAGTTTAAAGACCGGTCTAAGAGATCACCTCCTGTTTACGGCGTCCAACAGTTGCGGCTCCTCTCTAGACTTTCTAGCTAAATCTACTGTCCGCAGAAAGTTTACCACAGCAAAGAACTGTGCTACCGATAATACGACGACTCGCGTACAAGCCGACGCACGTGACTCGCCTCCACCTCCCCTTTCCCTTTCCCTTTCCCTTTCCCTCCCTCCAACAAAATGGTCCGAACGGAAAATGGTCATGGGCGAGAACAAAACCGACGTCATCGACGACGACGACGACGACGACGACGACAGATCATCTACGCGAAAAGCCTCGCGTAATCGAGACGGACAGAGCGATTGCCATTCGAGATCGACCGTAAGCTCCTCCGGTTATTGTTCCTTGAGCTCAAAGACTAGCAGTTTAGATAGTTGCAAATCATTGTTGAGCGATTCTAGCACCTCGTCGATCCCCAAGAGCGCAATCGACAGGAAACGTTGCCACGACTGCGAAAAGGATAAAGGTAGAATCAAGAGCGCTCAAACGAAAAGGCTAGTGCACTACAAGAGCAACAGGGCTGCAACGGCCAGAGCGAAATTTCGAGCCCTCGCTCCGCAAAGTCCGCCTCTCCGACCGGCCAAGATACCGCTCAAAGAGAGAGAACAGGGTAGGCACACTCTCGGCGGAAACTTAATGTTCTACATGTACATGCGCTTGCATCCGTATATAATTATGTAAGAAAACGAAACCCGTTATGTTATTCCGCGAAGCGAAGATACGAAGTGAGATGTCTTTCTAGGCGGGGATTATTTAATAGAGATCGTCGGCCGATGCCTGAACGTTAACGGCCAAGGTGCTCTACGTTTCGTAGATAGGATCTGGGATGCGTCAAGGGCTCAGGATGTCAACATCGTGAAATTTAATTACGTGCAGTTTAACGACGTGGCAAAGTTGTTCGGCAAACTGAAAAATAGATTTCCTCACGCGGAACATTTCGTGTTCGAGGAGACCAACATCAGCCTGCTCGGTCAATTGAACGCTCTAGCCGAGGTACAGGGATTGACCAGCATACGGATAGACGCAGGGAATCCTATCGTATCGAAAGATTGGAAAACGTACGCTATATTTCGCTTGGCTCATTGGGGACTCGTCGTTATCGATGGCAAGCAGGTATCGGAACGAGTGTACGACGAGAATTCGTACAAAGGCGGCCGGATTCCGATCCATCTCTCCGAGATGAGATCTCTCTAATCTGAAAAGGAATAAATTCTTTTTTCCTTCTGCTTCCTTCCTACAGATTACAGCCGAGGAGGTCGAGCTCGCGAATCGGGAGTACGCCGGCCTCGTAGACGTGGTGATGCGTTCACTGCCGGATTCTTTGTTACAACCTCTGTTACAAAGGCTTCGTTTGGAAAAAGTGCAAAGACAAAACGGAGAACAAGTCACTGCCAAACAGTTCTTTTTCAACTGTGATCCAGCGCTTCGAAGTGTCGTCGCGAAGGAAGCGTTGCAATGGAGAAAGGGCAACGTAACACAGGTAATAACGCAGGAAATTTTCGTCACTTTCGAAGGGATATTCGCTAAGAGATATGCTTTCCCTCTTTTTCTTTCTTCTTTTTTTTTTCCCCTTTTTTTCCTTGATACAACTTGGCAAACGTCGTTTTATGCGCTTTATGCGCATAAAAGATGTTTATGCAATCCGTGAGTATGCAAGCGACTATATAGAGCATAGGGAGCATTTATCTCACTGGAGAATATCTCACGTTTCTCACGTTTCATTTGTTCATATATAGGAAGACCTCATCTGGAGGCACAAGGGAAAAGTTCATTTGTTGAATTTAATTAATCTCACTGTGAATGCTATACGGAAGTTACAAGTTCTCGAGAAGCAGTGGACGTGCATTCTCTACGAGATTATTTCCGATACTCTGTCGGATTTTTCCCAGATGGATGTTTACATGAAACGTTGTAGCGAAATGCTCAAGAAAAATGATACGTAATGTCACGTGTCCATCTCGACCGATCGAATCAACCATCGATTTCATCGATGGATGAAACAGAGATGGACGTGCAATCACAACAACGTACAATAACAACAAGCAATTGACCAAGTTTAAGAGCAACAATAGTAATAGCAGCAGTACAATAATAGCAGAAATACAAAATGAGAACGCATCGTTGTTCATCATAGATGTAATATATATATATATATATTTGATCATGTTGATTATGTTAATGCTAATTGATTTATTGGGACAGTTAAAGCCCATGTAAACATCGTTAACACATTTTCTTAAAAATATATAATCAATAAAAAATATACACATTCTGTTGTGTTATAATTATATATGCATATATACATGTGTGTGTGTGTGTGTGTGTGTGTGTGTGTGTGCGCGCGCGCGCGTATATATTGATGTTTATATATTTATATCTATATTTACCTATGCACTAATATGCACTATATATAATGTTCACGACAGAAAAGTCCGAATCGCGAATAGCTGAATCGCTGAACGGCAATCGCGCGATACGGACACGATTACGAGTATATCATTTGGTACCGATGATGGATTCCACGCTGAAGGAAATCGGTGCCTTCTTCTCTAAGTAAGATTCATCGTTTGCGGTAGGATAGCTCCGTAAGTCTCTCGTAGAAATAAAATCTCCGTTCAAATCACCGTTCGCCACGTAGGATTGCGTTACTTCATTGAACCATGGAATCGTCGGATACGCCGAACGGAAAGAATGCACTTTCGTCGTGGACTCGTCTTCCTGTTTCCGATCGCATCCAAAGGAAGATAGAGTGCTCAGTAAACGCGATGGATGTGACGGTACTGAAACGTGCCAACGATCTCTCGTAAGTACGCATTATACGCATTATACGCCTTGACTCGAGATCGTACCTTCTCGATCTCTCGTTCCTCTCGTCTGCCTCAATCGGCATTTAATCGGTATGGAATCGGATTGGAATTGGATCGGAATTCTGAAAGGGTATGAAAAGGGAAAGAGTAGGAGCGAGGGAGCGTGACCGCTTACTAGTCAGATGTGTACTCACATGCGCCAGATAAGTTATGTATGGTATTTAATCCGTAGAAACCCTGCGTCACGCTGATGCTCGTCTGCGTGAAATGTAAATGATGTCTTTGAAAATTTTTCCTTCTTTTAGCGCAGACAGCCTCCGATTCGTCGTAGTTTGCTTTAACGTAGTAAGGATTTACGCTCTCCAAATCACCGACTTTACTACTCGCCGTGGACGAGAGATTATCGGCTTGCTGTTGCCTGCGTAACGCAACCTGCGCCGCCATCACCCGTTGTCTTTCGACGACCAGCAGGCAGCAAGGACATCGGCAGTCTTTCCACGCGCAGGATCTCTTGTGACCCTTTAAACCAGATATCACGCCGTGATTTCGACATCTCGCGCACTTTGGACTTCTCAAACGTTGCTCCATATTTGGAACGTTCAAATTACGATTACCCGAAGTACTCGCGCCACCGCCACCGTTGTTGGTTTTCATTTCGATTTATCGGTATTATTCTCGTATTACTCGTATTACGTATACCGTCTTTCTCGGCGTGTATCGTCTTTCGAAAGAAAGTTCGTTGGATCGCTCGGATCGCCAGGATCGCCAGGATCAGCAGTCCGTCAGCAGTCCGTCAGCAGTCCGTCAGCCGTGAGTGTCGGCCAGCCAGCGCAAGCAGCTTTGCCTACTCGCCGGTAGACCAAGATATCGATCTCGTATATTTTAAATTCCGCGCACAGATTTATTTTGCAATGCGGTCGATCGATCGCGTCGAACGTTAATCGTTAATAGATTGTTAACAGGTCGTCTCCCTCGTCGCAAGGGACGCGATCGCGCGGTATCGGACTCGAATCTGGCTTCTGGCTTGAGAAGATTAACACGATCGCGCGTTTAAAATTCGTTAAGCGTCGTTACCGCGGATCGTACATTCGTATAGACGTTACGACGAATGCGTTACGAATGCGTTGCGTTACACAGCGTGGATCTCGGTGTGAATCTCGTTGGGCGTATTATCGATCCTTTTTCGATTTTCGTGCTTTCAAAGGCAACAGTAAACTCTTGGGCTCCCGAGCGCTGGAGCCATTGTATCTTGTACGAACATTGTCCTTCCGTTGGCGAAATTCTTTTTCCCCCCAAATATCCAGGCTACTCCGAGCTGGTCCGAGTCTATATGAATACGCGGAGAAATCGTGGGAATCGCGCGACGGAAAGGATGATCTCTCTTCGGATCGGAGCCGCTTATCCGGATTTGGAATCGGAATCGGAATCGGAATCGGATTCTCTTCTCTCCGATCCGTCCACGACTGAACGAACGAACGAACGAACGAACGAACGAACGAACGAACGAACGAACGAACGAACGAACGAACGAACGAACGCGGCTACTTTCCACCGAAAGAGAGATATACTTGCGCGAGTATATCTCTCTTGTTTCTCGCGAAGGAGGTGTCGTCGCGCCTCCTCCTCTCCGATTCAAAATGTATTTTTAGAAGGCCGGCGTGTCCCCATTGGCCCGAAGCTGAAGAAACCCCGCCGCTTACGACGGCCGCAAACCAATGGACCACTGTGTCTCTCCTCTTCGCGCTCCTCTTCTTGCTCGTCGCGTGGGTGGCATCGCGCAAAGAAAGGAGAAAAAGAAGCCCATCGAGCTTCCTCGATCACGGACACGGACGAAAACGTATCTGCGCCTCGTTGAACGTTAGATCGTGCGGGGTAGGAGGAGAGTTTACGCCTTTAGTTTATTTACTGGTTCGCCAACGAACAAGAGTCGATGTTTCTTTTCGCTCTTTCTCGTCTCGATCGCCCTCGAACGACGATGGATCGATGGACGGGGAATTGAATGAAAGCGGTTTCAAATCGATCGTTTGATTCCTGCTCGACTTCCGCTCGATCTCTCTTGTCTTTCGCGCAATGTCGCGTCTCGCAATGTAGCGTGATGTCGTTGCGGCGTCTCCCTCTCGCCCTCCCCCCTCGCCTCCCCTCTCTCTCTCTCTCTCTCTCTCGCACGCGGAACGGAAAAGATCTCGTCGATCCTATTAATCGCGGGACGTGCGGGATGTTGATGTCGATGAACGGCGTTGTCGTCGTCGAATCGGCGAGATTTGGGTACAAGTCCGCGATGCCACTTATACACGTTAAGAAAACATACTCGAAACTAATATTAACTGTGTGTTGGCAACATCCGAGAGGATCGTATTAACGAGCTCTTAGAGCAAGATCACAGAAAGAATGCCATATGGTTGCAGCTGCTGGCGCGCAACGTTGTTGGTAGAGAGCGAGATGTTGTCCGTCTTCTATTTTTGAGATGCACAACACACGACACGACACGCGCGTGAATAAAGGAACGGAAGAGATCGCAACGCTATCGAATCGACGTAAACGAATTTGCTGCCGCTTCAATGTCAGGCGGATATCTTATCAGGGAATTTTCATTTATCGTTACTTCTCTCTCACGGCGGAATCCACTTTCGGAGTCGCGAACCGTGAAGCAATGTCATTATTATTATCCAGCGAGATGTCGCTGAGACTGGCGAAAGCTTAGCGATCGGCAGCGAAAGAGCCTCTCCGCACTCTCCGTAATCCGTAATATAAATTCGTATCGTATCGATTAACCGACTTGCTTCGTAATCGTACTCGATATCAGTCATTACGTAACCAATGGATCGTTTTCTATTCTGCTCTCTCTCTCTCTCTCCCTCTCCCTCTCTCTCTCTCTCTCTCTCTCTCTCTCTCTCTCTCTCTCTCTCTCTCTCTCTCTCTCTCTCTCTCTTCCTCTGCGAGTCGAATGGTAACGAGTATAAAAAAAGTATTCTCTCGTCCGACATGTTTCTTCATTCGCCAACATTTTTCCTATTCTCCCGCGTGTTCCGTTAGAAACCACCACGGTTTAAATTTACGCGTGGCAGTTGACACGCGTGACACGTACCGAGGAATTCGTCGCATAATGAGCGTGGAGCGAAGGGTTGTCGCGTGACTGCGAAGACTCTTCCCTTTTTTCCTCGTTTCTGGATAGCGCTCGTCGAGACGACGAATATGTTGACAGGTCATTCAACAACATCTCTGTCGTTCTGGTCGCGCGACTCTTGGACACTTCGGGAACCGAAGGACCGCGCAAACATGGCCGAGGCGACGCCGAGGGCATCGTGCGTGCGCGCGATCTCTCGCTCGAATCAAACGAATCGCTTCAGTTCGTCCCTCTGCAATTCAAACTGCCGCGATGTTGTCTTGCTGGAAAATCGGGGCGGGGGGGGGGGGGGGGAAATAAGAAAAAATAGCCCGACCGAACCACCATCAGTTGAGCCACCATCATCTCTTACGCATATGACGCATAGCGTTAGGTTTCTCTTGACGAGAATGTCAATTTCGAGTTCGAGAAGCGTCATTCGAGTCATCTCGCGTTATCTCGCGTTATCTCCCGAGAAAGTTGTTTCTCGCGTACCGTGTACATCGAACCCTAACCGAACTAACCGTAACCGGCTAAACTCGCCGGTTGACTCGCGATGGCCATCTACGACTTTCCGATGCGTTAAATTATCATTTGTTTTCGGAAGCGCAATTGCTTCGCATCTTTGTATCTTTATGTAACGATGTAACGTGCCTCGCGACGAGGGTCGATCATTTTATCTGAATAGCAGATTCGTATCGACGGCATCATCTTCTCCCACCTTCTTCCCCGATTCACTGGTTCGAGCCACCCCCGAGATGCCGGAGTGCGAGAGCTATTTCGCTTGGTACCTTGGAAAGTTTCTCATCGGATTTACCGGGGTGCTATTTCTTTACATCGGCTTCTTGAAAGAAAAGTCAGCGTCTCCGCAACGCGTATGCGGACCATGCGAATCGGATCCAAATAAATCGTCGTAAATAATACTGATTTTATTTCTCTTCGACAGTGAGAAAAGCTGCTTGTGCGACGCCAGAATGAGGGAATTACTGAGGCAGGAAAATGAAAAGTGAGTCCATTCCGATCATTACACATCGGCGCTTTCCGCCTTGCCAAAGTTCTTTCGCCCTGGAACAGAGCTCTGTCTCGGCGGCGACTAAATGAGCAAAAAAAAAAAAAAAACCAGATATGATGTCGTTAAAATAATAATACGCACTATCGATTCTTACATGTCAGGCGGCCAGGCAGATGCGAATGCGGGAAGGGGTAAGTTGATGAAGTCTCTCGATTCGATTCATTCGGTCTATCATCTCCTCCTCCTTTATTAAATTTTCGCATTTGAAAATGAAAATTCGAAAAGTCAAATTTACAAACCGGAAACTCGCGCCAAAGCGTTCTTAACTGTTCGATTACTCGTTTTCTTCTTCTGCTTCTTCTTCTTCTTCTTCTTCTTCTTCTTCTTCTTCTTTGTTTCTTCGGTTTTCTCGTCTTTCTCTCGCGCGATCCTATCGATGTTAAATAAACGTAAGATAATAAAACTGAAAATGTTCTCGAAAATGTTCAACGCAGGACGCGTGAAGGGATAAGCGAACGTTATGCATGTGGATGCAGCAAGATGACACAAGCGTAAGTTTCCTCCTCACATCAACCGCGCACATCGATAGCAGAGACTAATTCGAGATGATATTTAATGATCTCTCTTTCCGCAGGACGCGGTACGATCAACGGAACGTATCGACGAACGGATACGTCGGACACAATTGTGTGAGAAGTCGTTGCTGCGTCCGAAGAAATTCTTATTGAAAAAGGAAAACGACGACAGCTCAGACTTGACTCGCGCGAGAGGATAACGAGGAAAGCGCGCGCGACAATCCGAAAAAGAAAACAAAAGGTGGACGAAACGCGAAATCGTTAGAAAGGGAAAGAAAGGGAACTCGCTCGCAGAAAGAGACATTCGCTCGTCCGAGTCATGTATGGCCAAGATTCTTTGGCAATTATTTGGTAAATGACCATCACTCTCCGAGTTGTCTCTCTATTTTAAAGTCTTCGCGACTCCGGCCCACGGCCCTTGGGATCATTGCATCTCTCCTTTGCTTCCTTTGCAGATGTCTCGATGTCGACGTCGAATCGCATCCGTATCCGTGTCTGCTATCAGGCAATTGTCGCAATTGTCGCAATTGTCCGAATCGTAATCGCGAGAGATGCAATTACAGACAAGCAATTAGTAGAAAGGCAATTACCGCACGCGCGGTATAATTGGCGAGTGACGAGTGGCGAGTTAGCGCCACTGAGATTTCTATGAATAAATTCGACATGCCGCAAAGAGTGACACGCTCGGTCGCACGCTCCGAAAATCCGAAACTCGATTAATACGCGTCCCGTCTGTAGCTGAAGGGTCTATAAGTAGATGCTGCGCGCGGGCAGACAACGTCAGTCATATTCATACATTATTTATACTATGTGACCTGGTAGGGAGCGAGAGACGCCTGCTCTTTGCCAACGAGGTCTTAACCGAGGCGAGACGTATCGCGCTTCCGATACATCGCCGAAATCGTGCTGCAAAGAACGATTCTCGATGGAGAAACTTCTTCACCGATAACACCAATAACATTTTCCGATTCGCTTATCGAAGCGAATCGAGTGAAAACGGTACAGAGAACAGGCTCGAAGAAAACGATACGTGGCCATATGCGTTCAACTCTTTCTCAACTCTCAACTCGACCGATCCGATATATTCATACGAACGATCTACTGTACAACAGTACAAGTACGATGCAGAGGCACGCATCGAGATCCGTGACATACGGTGTTGGAATCTCTTTCCTCCAAGAGATCAAGAGTCCAAAAGTTGTCGCGAGGATAAAGAGAGAACGCGCATCTCTCGATTCATCGGGGATCTTTCCGCGAGCTTTTCACGTTTCGCGCGAGATCTCTCTGAATGGTGGGCTTTGTGAGGGAAACTGCGTCGCAGCTGCGTCTCTTGCGTTCCGTATTTTGCGCGTGCATTCCGATGAAATAAAACGAGACGGGCAAGGATGACGGCCCGAGTCGAGAAGAAATATTTCGGAACGGGAAGATGTTAAATGAGCAAACTGTCCGGCTGTCACTTTGCCCGGTCTCTCAACGCTCGACGGAAATGTATGCGAGCACGAGAACGATTCCACGAATATCGCGCGAGCTATCACCTCGGGGGAGGGGGGGGGGCAGGGATACATGTGGCACGCGAGACACCTACCACTCTCGATACACTGTATACACGCTATATTTATTTACATCTCGATACTCATTACAGATCTTACGGGGGGGGGGGGGGGGGGGCAGGGATACATGTGGCACGCGAGACACCTACCACTCTCGATACACTGTATACACGCTATATTTATTTACATCTCGATACTCATTACAGATCTTACAATCTTGCAATAACGCCGCTGATCGATCGATCAGCTGATTCAGCTAATCCCGGATATCGCGCGACCATCTCCTCGAAACATTCCTCGATCCATCGACATTTAACGATTCTTACGCACGTTCGTCGTTCGTTCATTCTCAGGCGTTCCCCGGCAGCGGCGCCCGTTTTGTTATCCTCTACGAAGACGTGCGTGACGGAATCGTCGATTTCGTCTTTCAGCGTGCCTGACATGAAACGGAACTTGAATCTGGCAGGGCACGATCGATTCTCGAAGAATCCGATCACGTCCCTGAACGCTGAATAAGGGGAGGCACTCCCGTCGAACAATTCCTCGTCCATCCGTTTGGCCCGTTCGATGGTCAACTGTTCCTCTGCGAGCTAGATGCAAACGCATCGTGCAAACGCATACAAAATTCGAGATTAGATTCGATCAGACGGCGAATACAATCGCGATAAACGCTCTCTGCTCCGTTTCGCGATGAGCGGATGAGCGGAATCTCTCGCGGTTTACCGATTCGGCGATCCTGTCGAACGAACGTCGCAAACTCTCTCGATCCGCATCAACGGCAAAGCTATCGTAATACTCGTCGTAGTTTCCCGCGAATCGATGCCCGGTAGTATCCCGGCTGGACAGTAATTCCCACGGTAGGAAGATCGGGTCGTGCGACGCTTCGTCGAATCGATCGGTGATGCGCCTAAACCAATCCAACGTTACAACGTCGTGTTTCCCGCTGTTTATCACCTCCTTTCCTCGCATCTGGAAAAAGAAGAAGGAAACGAACACGACGCTTTCCAGCGTCTTCGAAGACCGCGTCTTCGAAAACGAAAGCGAGCACGCTCGGCGACGTGTCCTTTACCGTTCTGTCATTCCCTACTATCACGCAGAAAGTACTGTTCATCGGATTTTGTACGATCTTGGCACTGTGCTGTCGCAATGTTCTCTCGATCCGTTCCTTCGTCAAGTCGTCGTTCGTCCCTTCGTCAGCACCGTTTATCACACAGATCTCTTTCCCGTCCAAGAGTCGCGTGAGTGGCGTCACACGTTCGTCGCACGCATCGATCGCTGCTCCTCCTCGAACAGCTGTCCTTCGTAATTTAGGGATCGGTGGTCCGCCGATATCGGATAGCGTGGCCTCTCGTTTCGTTAACTTTTCAATCGCTCCTCCGTCCTACAGCAGTCAGGCACATTGTAAACTCCGAGCGTGACAACGACTGCTATTATTGTTGCTGTTGTTGTTGCTGCTGTTATCGCTGCTATTACTACTACTACTACTACTACTACTACTACTACTACTACTACTTGATGTATCGCGTCGTCGTTGTTCAGTGGTAGCGGTATACGGTCGGCGGTTACTCACTTTGACCAGCGATAAAAGTTCGGAAATGGTACACGAACCGTACCACGGTTTATCCGTCCTGATATCAACGACTCTGGGAAATCGCAGACTATATCCGGTCGGATACTCGCTGCTCCGTATCATTTCGGTAGCGCGTATCGTCAAAATCAGGGAATGTTTCGGATCGATCCACATATCCGGCTGACTCCCCTGCCAGAAATCAATCAATTACTGCCAGTAATCAATAGCGATCAACGATCAACGCTAACTGACTGATCGAACTGATTTACCTTGGGACCTGCCACATTCTCGGGACGTTCCTTGGTCCAATGTGACGCAAACTTGGTTTGGAGCTCACGCAACATTCGATCTCCTATTCCGGTGCTGACGGACACAACTGAGAGAAATCGCGACGGATTTCCTCCTCGAGTTTTCGCTGAAGCGGCAACGCCCATCATAAAACTTTTGATCGTTCCGGTGTACTTGCCCGTCCCGTAGTAACCGCCGAGTACGATCAGGTCTACATCTTGTACCAAATCGTCCGAATACTGGAAATCACATCTCGTCATTTTTAGTCGCGCAGAGCAGACTTAGTTAAGGCTAAGACTCGAAAGTCTCTTTAAACGCTCGAAACGCTCACGTTCAAAATCGTCGAGCGATGAAAACAATCAAGTCGCGTTTCGTCTTACCTCCGCTTTGATCTTGTAACAATCGCTACCGTCGCGAACGTTTGGTCTGTACCTCATGTCACATTTCTTTAGAACGAGTCCTTCCTCCTTATCGCGAAGACAGTTATCGAACGCCTCGATCAATTCTTCCCTTCAAAGTAGTACGTTATCCATTATTCTTTATCGACGCATCGACTTTTTAAACTCTAATAACTGGATGCTAACGCGGGCGCGCGCGTACATCTCTCGCCAGAAGAATAAATAAGGAAGAATAAATGGACGAATAAAATTGCCAAAGAATCAATCGGACAGCAGAACCGTATACGTATCGATAGCGTACTAGGATCGTGCTACGATTAAGGATTAGGCGAGTGTATTGCCGATTAGAAGGAGGGTGCGACGCGCGCGTTCCACCCAAAGATACAGGCTCGACAGGCCTTATCGATCAGGCAATGGCCTACCTATTCGAGATCAAAGTAGATCGACACGCGATCAAGGAGCCTTGTTCCTCGGTGAATACGTCATCGAGTAGTTTCAATCTGTCGCTGTATGGTGTATCGACAAGCGAGACATCGTTGTACAAGATGACATCAAACGCGACGAAACACGGCTGATGACGACTGTTCGCCGACAGATGCTTGACGTCGAAATTCATGCCCTTCGTGGCAAACGTCTTTTTATCTTTATGCCAGCCCATTAATTCTCCGTCCAATATAACAGAACGACAGTTTGGATTCAAACGACGCGCGAACACGCTGGTCAAAAGACCTGAAAACAACGGAGACACACGCACGACATACAGGGTCTCGACATGCAGATCCCAAGAGATCTCGATCGCTACATGCTATCCGCTACTATTCACCCGAAGATTCAGTCTCCCCGTAGCCAGGATTCTTGCTAATGTCGTATCCCCTGCGCGTAAAGTACTTGTACTTTCCATCCTTCATGTGCAGCTGCGATCTCTCTCCGTCGTACTTGGATTGTACATAGTAGGAGGCCGGTAGAACGTCCCGAAACAGACTCTCGGTATTCTCGATGTTACATCTCTCCAAGAGCATCGGTTTAAAGTGAGAAAATATTTCGATGCCGCGTGTTAACGTTGCCTTAGGATCGTGCAATCGCTCGCATATCTCGCGCAGGTCGCTCGTTACGTCTAAGTTGTCGCTTGCATCCGGATGATATACTTTTGACGAAAAGAATCGATCGATCAGACTTTGACACAGAGAGAAAGAAAGAAAGAGAGAGAGAGAGAGAGAGAGAGAGAGAGAGAGAGAGACGATAATAAAAAAATATAATACTATAATATTATAATTTATTATAATTAATATTATAAAAAATATAAAAAAATATAAAAATATAAAAAAATATAACACGAGTGCGGATGCACAATTATACAAACGGCAAAATTACAAACCATGCAGTATCCTTCGCGTTTCTAGACCAAGCCGTAAATCCTTGAGAACGATTCGCGTTATCCACTTCAACTCGAATCCCGTAATCTGTCGAAAGAGTGCTCGAAAAGCTTCGTCTTTTCGCTGCATCGTCGCGTTTCCCCCAGAGATATCGTCGAGAAACATGTTCAACCGCGCGATCGTCAATCCACTATCAATTCGAGGTAATCTCCTGTTCAATATCCAGTAAGCTCGGTCAGCAAAGTCGTTTCCTACGAATTTGCCGGATACCGGTTTTCTGAAATAATTTCCTTTGGTTTGTTTGTTTGTTTTTTTTTTTACGACGTTCTTAATAATGTCAGCTCTCTCAAAAGAGATTCGCGTATTCTCTTCGGCATACGTCTCATCGTCATAGAATCGTCGTCGCGGATATCACACTGACCGATAATTCGTTAGGTTCTTGTAATCATCGCTCTTCTTTGCAAAACCGTGCACACGGGCATAAAGATGCGCCAATGAGATTTGCTTCAGATTATGCGGTCCGCGTTGTCGTTCGATTCGAGGTAACATCAATCTTAATATCGGATACAGCGATACGTCCTAAAGAAATAAAAAAACGAAACGTTACAATTCTGTTGAACACACACACATAACGTTGCTATTCTGAAAAATACTGTAACAGAGTGACCGGAAAAAGAGGCAACTCGCTGATTTATGGTTTACGAGACGTTAACGATATCGTCTCGGTCTCGCGGAAACTCTGTCCTCTCTCACGACACGTACCGATTCGGGATACTCCGTTTTCAGTTTATCGGCCATCCTTCGACAATCGTCGATAAACGTTCGCAAGATTCGCGTCTTTTCTCTCACTCCATGTGCCTTGGTAACATTTTCCAGAACATCGCACAGCCGTCTAAATTCAATTTTAGCCTCCAAGCTAGTAGCCATGAGTTAACCTGAGAGAAAAAGACCATTTCCTTTCCTTCCTCCAAGAAACAAGATTAAATTCGTCATTCCGATTTCGTTACATGTGGCGATAACGAAGATAAAGATAAAGAATAATCTTAACGGGTAGTCGAGATGGGATCGTCATGGGGTCCATGAGCATGGGTCCGTTTGACGACATCGTCGTCACCGTCTCGGACGATCGCGCATCCATGTGTCCTCTCATCGTTTCAATGGAGCATGAAAAATGTTTCACATTGTTGACATTGTTTCACATCGTTTCACACTGCTTGCTTTCATTTCTGCGAAGACATTAAATCGCGTATACACATAACGCATAACGCATCGCGACGAAAGAAGATGTCTTTAACGAAGAAACAAGATACAAGATCAGATATGTCGAGCGCATGTATACATATATACAAAATTAAACGGTGATATAATTCTCCAAATACATTCTGGCAAGATGATAATTCTCGGATTGCAGATAGATGAGATGTAAATTAAAAGCTGCTTCCTTTCGTAGATCCAGCAGATTGGCGTGTCGTTTGACCAGGTCCCCCGGGTCTTGTTCGAGGACCAGCTTGTAGAAATGAATCGCGGACGGTAACAAGCCAATTTGATGAAACGCTCGCGCCATATTGTAATACGTTTCTTGTTGGCCATTACCACGCAATTGCATATATTTTTTAAAGAAGGCCAACGCTGCAAAGGAAAAAGATACACGTAAATGCATGCGGAATGCACTTGTATATAGAGAATCTATAAATACATATACAAATACAATCATTCGATAACGAAACAAGGATGCTTCTCGTTGTTACCTCGACACGGATACTTGCCTTGAATCACGAGTTGGTTCTTCTTGGCCGACATTTTCTGGCAAGCCATTTGTAGCTGCGTCACACCTATCAAGAGAGCCAACAGCGCGCTAGGCGCTACTTTGAACAGAGAAATGTAACCGTTCAAGGCATACTTGTACGTTCCGGATACGAGACAGTTGTTGGCATGCATGATGTGCAAATAGGAGAACACGTCCTCTCTCCCGAGCAGCCGCATGATGAATCTGTTGTGTCTCAGATCCTCCGCTCTCTGGATAATTATGTTCAACAGATTCCACGTGTTGGATCTCTGACAGACACGTACGAATTCTCGCACGATATTGTAACCGTAGAACGAGTCTTTGTTATGTATACAGGAGATCAGACACAGAAATATGATGTGAGAGTTTCTCTTTTTGAATCTCTTAGACGTCAAAGCGGTAAAACAGATTCTCTGCAGAAGACCGTACTTTCTCAACTTGCAGGCAAGTTTGCACATTTGCAGAAAAAGCAAGAATTCATTCCTCTCACTCGGTTTTTCGTTCTCGGTGAACGTCGGAGCGTCCTCGTCCTCGAGTTCCTCCCCGCAGGACAAGCGGTGGAGCAGCAGGCTATCGAGACGTTGACGAACGCCCGTTGCGCGCGCCAGAGCGTTGAGTTCGACCTTCCTTCGGATATTGGCGCAATGTCTCGACAGTAGCAACATACCCGAGGAGAAGTATTCCTCGTATCTCGCAACTCTGAACAGCAGCAACGTCCTTCGATACATAACGTCGGGATCCAACGCATCAGTTTCGGGATCCTGTCGGAGCGCTTCTATCGCTCGATCGTAGAGCTCCATGTTCTCGTAAAGCGCAGCCAACGCCAATCTCGCACCGAGATGCCGCGGTGATAATCGTCGTACAGTCTCGTAAGACTCGATGGCTTTGTCGAGATCGTTACAACCGACCCAGCATTCCGCGTGCCTCAACCAAACAGCAGCCAAACTGAAATTCGTACTTTCGACCAAGGGACCCAGCAGGAGCAACGCGCGCTGGAACTCCTTCTTGCCCATCAATGCCTCCGCTACATCCAAAAATAGATCTCCCGAAGACTCGGGATCCTCGCGCATATAGAAACCGGGTAAGAGTCGATCGGCTATCCGAATATGATTCAACTCGACGAGAGCGACGAGAAGCTTCGCTCTCAGATCAACGACCATGTTGTCCGGCACGTCGCAAGATTCCATCTCATCGAGATGCCCCGCGCTGTCGGACGTCCCATCGTCGACGGCACTCTCCGCCGCCGTCGCATCATCGGCCCTCGTCGTTCGGTCTCGTTCGATCGCGACATCGCTCCTGTATCGCACACGAATGCCCGTGTACTCGGTCAATACTCGGAGACACTTGTCGAATCGCTTGAGCGCTATCAACAATTCGGTCATGACGTTAATCTCCTCCAGCGTGATGAGACGAGGACACTTGACGAAGATGGTGTCCATCGCTTCCAATGCTTGCTCGTTGTTGCCCTCCTCCATGTAGCACTTCGCCAAGAGTTTGGCGTATCGGACGATGAACTCACCGTCGTCGGCCTCCAATTGGTGAATCAGTTTAGCGTATCCCCGCAGATACGCTCTCCTATCTCCGGTCTGTTCCTGGAGTCGCGCACGCGCTTCGTACAAACCGACATCCTTCGGGCTCGCTTGAATCGCTTTCGAGTAACACGTTACAGCTTGCTTCACATCGCCGCTCTCCAAGGACAAGCTGGCCAATCTTACCCACTGATCGGCATTCTTTGGACTGAGATGCGCGGCGATCAGAGCAAATTGCAGAGACTTTTCCGGTTGATCGTTCTCGTATATCATGGCCAGCGTCTGATACGGTTCCGGAGCGGTCGGTACTTGCCTGCGGAAAAAATATAGAAACAACAGCTCGCGTCGCTCGAGACAGAGAGAGGATGCGCGAGAAAGTAAGAGCGAGAGGGATCACAGAGGGATAGACGCAAAATAGAAAATACTTGCCTAATGATCTCCAAACATATCTGCGTAGCCAGGTCTACTTCTCCTCTCGCATAACGTACGTTCGCCTCGCCCATGAATCCCCGCAAAGCTGGCGGCAAGGTCCGTTTCTTTCTCTTTTGACGAACCTGTTGCACATTACTCGGTTTGTGCGGCTTTCGTTCCACGACTCTTTGCAAGCCGCTACATTCGATCGCTACATTTTTTCTGAGAGAAGAAAAGAAAGAAGATAAAGAAAAAGATGCGCGACAAATGATATCAAAGCTACGTGCACGCGATTAATCCTCGTACACGTTCGTACCTAGCATCGTCAACATCCGTCGCTTCGAGATCCACGTCCCTGTCCATCCTGGATGAATATTCGCTGAACGTTAATTCTCCATTCAAAAATTGTTTCGTCAGACGATCCTCCTCGTCCGCAGTGAGCGCCGTATCCTGATCTTCCGTTTCAAGGGCCTCCTTATTGGAATCACGCGACGGCGAAGATGGACAGATATCCATCATCTCTTGTACCCGCAAGGCCGTCGTTTCGACGAACTCGTTCATATTTACGTTCATAGAGTAAGCGGTACTCTCATCCAACTCCTCTATCGTCACCGGTGCCACGGTAACGTTTTCATCGATGAACAAATCATCGATGGCAGATGACTTTCGAGGGGTCATGTCACTCTCCTCGATACTTTCTACCTTGATATACTCGTCGTTGGAAATGGATTCCATTTCAATCACACACACGCATACAAAAAGGTCGTACGTCGCACGTTGGATAGACGTGGGAATTTATAAAAAAGCCTGTACCGCGTATCGATACTCTCACAGAATTAACCTCGTTATCGCTACAGGTAACACGATCGAAACGTCAACGCATTCGCATCGAAATCCTTGCATACACATGTACGTATATACACGTCTGCAAATATACGCAGAGCTCAAACTGCTCGACGATTATATTTACCCGACGAACTTACCCGACGACGACGAGGAAGAAAGGTCAACTCGGAACAGATGAGATCGAAGCAAAGCAACAGCGCATAGTTTTAAAAGTCGTAAAATTAAAGAGAACTTAAACGATAAATAAATTCTTTTCTTTCGATCAACAAAGAAAAATGAGAGCAATTACGAATCGACAAGAAATTAACATTCGTCGTTCCAAACAACCACAACACTAACCTATCCTATATCCCTGTTTCTCCTTCCTTCCGCTCTTCAGGCATGCCAACACATTCCAATGGGACATTGCAATACAATATATCACTAACAGCGCAATAATGACGGATTTATACATCATATGCAGTACGTTCGATGTCCAATAGGGGAATCGTCGGAGAAATAGTAACAACCATTTTAATAACTAGATGTTCAAAATACAAATTCTTTCCGCCGTGGAACATAGCGGATATCCGATGATGCGTTACGACACAGACACGTAGCATCATTGCCCGAATCGCGTCACTTTCGAAAAATATAAGTTTCTTTCCGCTATCCATTTCATAATTTAGGCATTAATTTACAATAGTCATCCATTCCTCGTTTCTTCGTCGAGATAAAGCGGTTTATTAATTCTTCCTCATTTAGTTTTATAAATGTCAAGTATCACAGCAGAAAAGGATAAAGATAGGGTACATTAAGAGTGACGTAAACGTAAGAAAATAAATTAATCATACAGAAAAAAGTGCTACATGTGTATATATATATATATATATATATATATATATATATATATACACGTGACAATAAAATATAATAAAAAATGAAGGAAAAGATATTACATGCACAATGATGAAATAATACAGATGATACAAGGAAGTTGAGCGATAACAAGAGAGGCTGATGGGATGAGATCGAAAGATCGATGAGGGGAAAAAATTATGAGACAATGAGGAACAGAAAGAAATAAATAGATAAATAAACAAAGAAATTTATTCACAGATAATGTGATATAAGGTAATACGACGAAAAAAGAAACATAAATATACGAAAGAAAATGAAGAATGCGTCGATAAGTTATCGACGTTAAAAAAAATAAAAAAAAAAGAAAAGGGTGAATCAGTTGAATGAGCACGAAAAAAAAGAGACGATTGGTTTTAATTCAATGCTAAAGAACAGAAATTATATGATATACATGCATGTAATTAAAACGAAAGAAAAAAGGTACATAGTAGGCACAGAGCTTTGAAAATACGTTTCGTAATGGAATTTGTACGAAACAATGGCTCACAGAGAAATCGATCACTCAGGCCATATCGGGTAGTACCTAGTTTAGTTAACAGATGTCAAGATACATCGTAGCACGTGTGCATTAAAAGTTTTATTCAAACGTAAAAGCATAACGGAAATATTTTAAAAGTTCAATAATCATACCGTTGGTTAATAAAGAATAATTATCGATATCTTATCATCAAACTGTCCATATGAAGCCATTGCATAATTCGACGTTTCAATATATATACATATTTCCAATATATAAACATAAGAAAAAAAATATATATGTATATATGTATATATATATATATATATATATATATATATATATATATATGTATAACAAATATAGACATAAGCCATATATAGACGTATACATATATAGACACAAAAAAAAATATATATATATATATTTATTTATTTGGCGTCCGACCACTCATCCCGCTTCTGTCGTTATCCCGTCCGTTTGTGTCGGGCATGATCAATTTACACGTACGTCCAGTTTCCCTTTCCGCTGTCTCGCAGGATAAATGGATCAGGAATGATCGATCATCGACCGTCGAAGCGAAATGCCTATTAATTTAATCGTTCGTATGAGGTGTTCTTCAGCGCATGATATTCGTTTCATTTATCGATAACTTGGCGCGATTGTCAAGAGTATCTCGGATTTAAGGAGAAGAACAGGAAATCTTTAATTCGTCCGGAAGAGCGTTTCCTCTAATTTCCCGATTTCCGGCTAGTCCACTTCGAGATGACCTGTACCGATATGCTTTATCTCAGCATACAGTTATTTACACGCGGCGTGCGATCTACGCCCACTGAAAGATATCGAGGTCGTCGAGCGATCGAAGTGAATCTGGAGTCATCATCTAATTGTCGCGGCAAAGTCGTAATCGTCGTCGCGCGGAACGTGGCGCCTCGATGCACGGGGACGACTTTAACTCGAGTTTGAAAAGTCGAGGCGATCCTCGCTATATATATTTATATGAATCATGTATGTAAGGTATAGCCCAGTATGACTCCGTATAGGCAACCATGGTCGAGTATAGACAAATACGGACGAGTACGGACGAGTATGGAGGAATATGGCAAAGTATCGCTGAGTATGTCCGTTAACGCGCCCTCGATGTTTCGCGCACCAATATCGTCAAGCGTTGCCGAGTATGGACCAGAATGAACAAGCATGGCCGAGAATGGAGCAAGATGTTCCAATATAGTCAACTATGACTATAGTCTAGAATCTGGCTCAAGCTGGCCAGGTATGAACAATAATGGCCACGTACGAGGCAGTGTGGGCGAGTGGAGAACGCGAACGAACGACCCACTATCGTAGTATAGATGAAGGGAATTATCGGTGGCGGTATATATGAAAGATGTGTGATCAAAGAAGCCGATGTGCGCGAGCGTGTGTCGCGTGCAGAAAAAAGCCAACCGCAGGAGAAGCCCGGAAGCACGCGGGACGACACGATTCATCCAGATGATATATAGCGATCAGCCGACGATTCCGAAACGTAGCACCATTTTTGGGCATATAAAGGACAAGGGCAGCAAAGACGAGTCAGAGCGTGCGAATAGAGTTGCGAACAGCGAAGCCATAGAATCAGCTAGCCTATCGATAAAGATTGCATCGCTGCGAATAAGAATAAAGAGTCTCTTTGCTTATCGCCTCAATTTAAGGCGTCGAAAACCCATTCATTCAAAATCATCATCAAGGGATAGAAACATCTCTACCCTCTGGCCCAGAAAATCCTAATATCGCACTATGGATCATTATATACGAGGTACTTTACCTCGTATACGAAATGATGAGTTAATATATATATATTAACATGTATATACATATACACATATATATATATATATATATATATGTTGAAAACTTATATTACCTTTAGTATAAAGTTATATATTTATTCTGTTTGGTATTAAATTTTCTATTGAAATAGTATAAAGATTTATTTAAATTTATAATTTTATAAGAAGGTAATTATCTTTTAGTCCCAGTATGGCAGAGCACGGCCGATCATAGCTAAATACAGATCAGTATGGAACGGTATGGACTAGCATGCCGAAGTATGGTTCAGTACAGACAAGAATGGTCAAGTCTGGCTCAGGACATGTCAGTATGGTCAAGTACGACCCATAATACAGAAGTATGATCCCGTATCGCCGGGAATGGTCGAGAACGATTAGTCCAGTTCAATCAAGCGAGATTACCGGGCTTGAGCAAGATGAACCCGGCTGGCATGGGTTGGCTTCAGCTGACCTGGTCTTGCCTGAGCTGACCCGAGCTGGTTCGCGCCTGGACTGGCCTCGGCTGGGCTGGAGTGATCTGGGCTGGCATGGGCTTATCCGCAATAGCCTGGGATGGCGTAAACTAACATGGACTTGCATATAATTGCAGTAGAAAGAGATTATCGATAGCGGCATGTATCAAAAGCTTGTAATCGGAGAAGCCGACGCGCACATACTCGTGCGTCTGGAACAAAGGACAATTGCGAAAAAACCATTGACACTCGCGTTAGCATGATTCGTCCAGACCGAACGATAATATGTTGCGATTGGCTGACAACACTGAGATGTGGCAACACTCTTGGATATAAAAAGGACGATGGCATAGGGTGCGATGAGAGAAAAGGAGTAAAAGCAGTAGTGATAGCAAGACGACAGATAGACGAGAAGGGGGTGCGAGAGACGGTGTGTATCAGAAAATGGAAGAGCTTCCAACGGTGAAGCTACGGAATCAGCCGGCCTATCGACAAAGATGGTATTTTTCCGAAGAAGAATAAAGAGTCTTCTTACTTATCGTTCCATCAAGCTAAGGCGACGAAAATCCATTGATTTAACATCATCATAGAGGGATAGAATAAATATCTCACATTATGGCAAAGTCTGACGTATCTTTCCACAGTTGGACGGAACCGGCAATTACGGGGCAAATAACAATTGGTTACACAGGGCCATAATACGACACACGGAACAGTATTAGGCCTACTTTAGCCATACATGTCCAGTACGGGCAGCGCGTGCCATACGTGACTATACCTGACAAGAAAGAAAAAGTTTGTCAGGTCCGGCTATTCTGGCTCCACATTGCCCACGTGTCACATTCTTCAACAATATCGGTCATTTTTTATCACAACTTCCCAACGGACTTAACTAGGTACTAGGAGCCCACGTTGGCCACTTTCATCCTTCCGTGCCACAAAATATCAAACCTGACACACATGGACAATATTCCAAGAACAGTTAATTTCGGCGCAAACTTGGTCACAATTGATCATCAGCGGCTACATCACGCCATCATAAGCCACTTTAAGAGACTTTTGTCCATTCATACCTAATAGATAACAGAGTTAATATAATCGGTACCCTTAATACAGTTAACACGGGTTAGGCGAGGCTGGGTTAGGCGAGGCTGGGTTAGGCGAGGCTGGGTTAGGCGAGGCTGGGTTAGGCGAGGCTGGGTTAGGCGAGGCTGGGT
>JAHMML010000046.1:1381816-1409711 GCA_020341155.1 Eciton burchellii | reverse complement strand
TTTATTGGTTTTTTAGTATATATTTATGAGTAATGGATCAATATCTATCAATATCGTTTATACTTACGATGCTAATATTTTTTCCATGCTAAAATATTTCTATCTTTAATTTGATCTTTTCATTTAGATAAATGAATTACTCGAATGAAATTCGAGGATGAAAGAATAATCACATCTTTTTTTCAGAATTCTATTTAAAAAAATATATTTTCTTCGTTAGTTTGAGACATTTAGAATTTATGAATATACCCAAATTTTATATATATATATATATATATATATATATATATATATATATATCTTTTTATTATTCATTTCATTTGGTTTCAGTATTAATGCGCTTAGCAAGCACTTGCACTTGGTTGGCACAGTATTATACAAGACTGTATATCAATGTGCTTCCAAAAGAGGACATCGACAATATGTGAACCAGCGAAGGCTCTGCCGAGCTCCGTTATTCATTTTGGTAAAAGATGTTTTTTTAAATAAAAGTAATTTCCTCTATTAAAAACCTAGAAATTCTTACGTATAATTTTAAAACTTTGTGGTATTAAAATACCTAATAGGTAATATTAGATAATATTAGATAATATTAGGTAATTAAATAATCTAATGATCTAATCTATTTAGTTTATATGATAAATAAATATAAATAAAACAATATAAAATGGAAAAATTAAATGTAAAAAGGATTATGCGTTTAAAAAAAAATCTCTTAAGAGATCTCTAGAAAGGTCTCAAAAGAAAAATTATAATTATTAAATAAAAGTAGTTAAAAGCTTATAATTATAATAATTATTATAATAAACAGGATTTTATTATTGCAATTTTCTTCATTATCATGTTATTATATTTAACTGATTTATCTTGATATATATATTTTTCTATTTAGGCTCGTCGTTAGTGCTGGTGTTGTGCATCTTATAAATATAGCACTCATCGGCTGGGGATCGAGTAAAAGAAARRACGATAGTATGGAACCAATACCAGCGCTTGAAGAAAAAACCGCTGCAGCGATAATGTTAAATTTCGTTAAATTTAAATAATAATATAAATTTCCTTATACTAAATATTATTATAATAGCATTAGCATTCATGTATATTTAAATATTTCATTTATATTAAAGTGTAAAATTCTCGGAACGACATATCTGCATAAAAAATTCTTGAATGAGAATCAGAAACGAATTGAGATCAAACAGCAATATAAATTTCGTTTACGCAGATTTATGCCTCACAGAATTCCTAGGTAAGTAAAATTTCTTATTTCACAGTTTTCTCTTTTTAGATATAATTTATTTTCATGACAAATATATATATATATATTTTTTTTTTTTGAACTAGAATATAAGTATAAATATTTGATTTTGAAAATATGCAAATCGTACAATAATAACAATTCTTGCTACAACATATGTATAAGTCATGATAGAATATCTTTTATATGTTAAATTTTTTAAAATTGATGTCGAATAACTTGCTTTCATATTTCACTGATGCACTAAATTTAAAATAATTTTTCTGTTATGATCTTTTTATCATCACAATACTAGATCTTATGATTATCTGTATATAATGTAGATTTTGAGAGAGATTAAATTGAAGAACATCATATGCAATATATTAAAAGTTCAAACGCAATGACGTATTACTGCACAAATACACATACTCGCGCATGCGCGTATATCTGTTCTCTTTTAATGTATTTTGATTCCAATATATTATTAAATAACAGCATTAGAATGATTTATACAATTTTGTTAATTTTATATATGCATTAGATTATATTAGATAAATTCATAAAGAACACATTTTACTTTTACAATCGGTTCATATTTTATATATCTCTTATACCACTTGGATGAAATTAAATATGAAAAATGTTTTATTGTATATAATTTAAGCTATATATCGCTATATATATTTCTTATTGATAAGGCAATCTAGATAATCATCGTGTCAAATCGTGTCAATGATTTAACGGATTTCTGTTACAATAATATTGATATATATTTATAAATTGTTATCATATTGAGAAATATTTATAAAATGTTTTCATATTGAGAAATACGATATACTCATTTCATAATTTTCTAAAAAGATAATTCTAAGATAAAGAAAATTCAGATTTGCTATTTCTTATTTTTTATTTTTTATCCAGGCGATTATTTTGACTAGATTGGGCTTTTGCGAATAATACTATATGATGACACAATATAATGATAATATTTGTAACCTAAATAATTCCCTTCAAAACATCATTAATCATTAATTACGTTTTTTCCGCGACTTGCCTTTATATGCGATTTTGTAAATTTCTGAATGTATGGTAAAGTATATGTGAAACATATCGCAAATGTAAATATAATAAAAAAGATTTGTTCACGGAAAATATATTTATTACTGTAACGAAATGTTATGAACATAATAATAAAATGGTGAATGAGATTATACTGTATATTCTTTTCCTTTAAAAATCATTATACACATATCTAATCCATCTTATTCGAATAATTCTTGTATTATACAATTTCATTATATATTACAACAATTACTAGTTGTAAATTCTGATCGCTAGAAATCATACATTTTGCTCGAGAAAAAAATGTGATAAAGACGCGGGATAATGTAAAAAAATTTCACGAAGTAATAAGATATAAGAAGATTTTATTGATATCTCCAAACCTTTTTTCAACCTTCTGTGTTCAGAATCACTTAATCAGATTAGATATATATGCACGCACACACAAGTCCATCATGTTTTTTGCTTTGCACAATGTAATCAACTTGTCCTATACTTATTTAAATATATATGTATTTAAGTATATGTATGTATATGTGTGTATGCCTGTGTGTGTGTTTATGTATGTACGTATGTATTTTTATTTTTCTTGCATCGCTTTATTTTTTAAGATAGTGAAGTGAGATACATCGGGAAAGAGCACTTCAATCATTGTTATAACTAATTCATAAAATATGAAAGAGTTATAACGCTTTGCTCCTTTCTGATATGTTTCATTTTACCATTTGGAAGAGAAAGCCATGCATAAAACAATAAAAATTGACTTCTGTTATCGGATAAAAAATCTATCTGCTTAATGATCTACTTCTACGTTAAATTATACGATTATATGATTAATTGATTGCCAGATATTAGCGCCGACTGACTTTCGACCAGCCGTCATCTTCTAATGGTCGTCTTCTATCATCAGGTCTAGATGGAAGTCTATTATCTTTGCGATCATCTCGTCTGAAGAAAGTACAAAAAAGTACAAAAAATAAAAATATTAAAGTAAATTGATTCATTAATAATGTTTATAAAAGTCGCCGAAATATATATATATATGTATATATAATGTAATTGAATATTTATATTTGATATCTGGATACTTACTCGCGCTTAGATGGATCTCTCGGAGAATCTTGAGGCGGATCGCGTTTTCGCCAATCCTGATTAGTGTTGCGCGTCGGTTCATCACGACGATAACCACGGCGTTCACGTGGTATTTCTCGTATCTGTAATTGCAATATAAAAGAAACTAAATAATTGAATTGATATTATTATCAAAAGTTATTATACAATATTGATAAATAAATCTAAAAATTTATTTGTTAATAAATGATCGATATTAAAAATGCATTAAATGCCATGCAAATTTCATATGCTTTATTATCTATACTGATGTAAAATATTCAATTATAATGCAATTTTTGGTTATTATAATATTAATAATAAGAATAAAAAACTTTAAAATCATTTTATATTTTCAAAATATCTTGAGAAAAATGTAATAAAATGAACAAAATAAAGCAAGTATTAAGTAAATATTATAATATTGCAGATAGAAAATATACAATAAAAAATATAAAATATATATACATACATATATAATAAATAAAATAACAAAATTAATAAAATTAAAGTCATTATAAAGTAAAATAAATAAAATATAATTAAGAAAATAATAAAATTAAATAATATGTATCTGGTTTAGGTCATAAATATATATCATATATATCATATTAATATATGCATAATGAATTTATCTTACCAAAAATTATCAACTATGGATCCAATCTCATAGCATCCAACAATTATTATTATAAATTGCATTTAAATCATATACTTACTCCGCGCCCATCTATTCCACGATCACGATCACGATCACGATCACGATCACGATCACGATCACGATCACGATCACGTTCGCGCTCACGCTCACGCTCACGCTCACGTTCACGCTCGTGATCACGATCACGATCGTCTCTCTTGTCAAAACCACGATTTTCCAGTCTATCTCGATCTCTCAAATCATCTCCGTCGTTCTCCTCTTTCCTCCATTTCTCTACACTTTCCTTCTTCCATCTATCTATATCCTCACTTCTTCTCCATTTATCCATATCACGCCGCTCCGGTTCCCTTCTTTTCCATGAAGAGTCTTCGATTTTGTCATCACGTTTTCTCCAACGTTCTGTTTCGTTTTTGAATCCATTAGAATCCTTATCAGGATTACGTCGCCACGAATCTATCGCTGTAATACAAACAAAAATATAATTAAATCCTGTAGAATAAAATTAAATGAAGAGATATTTATAAACATATTGATAAAAAATAAGATAGATTATACTTACTGGATTTTGAATTATCACGATCACGATCGYGATCTCTATCCATACGTCGCCATGTTGACGATGATTCTTTATTTCTCTGCCGTTCTTCTTCCAATTTACGTTCAATTTCAGCTTCTCTAGCTCTGCTGATTTCAGCTTGTTTTTTAAGCTTAGCTAAACGCTCGGCTTCTTTGGCCTCTTYCTCGGCTCGTCTGATTCTTTCTTCTTCTTCTCTCTTGGCTCTTTCTTCTTCGAGACGCTTCTTTTCCTCCTCTTGTTTGATGCGCAATTCCTCCAATCGYCTTCGCTCAATAGCCTCGGCGCGTTCTTTCTCCCATTTTGCTTTACGATCRGCTTTGCGCTCCATTTTRCGTTTCAATAATCGTTTAGCGCGCTCTTCATTCAATTGCTTTTCAAAATCTTTCAGATTCTCCAAATATATATTTCTGTGTTCAGCTAAAACCTTGGCATAGAAAATATGACTAGCGTCATTCATTCGCACCAGGCGTTCTTGAGTGGCGACTGAGTCTTGTCGTTCCTCAATAGCAGCAGCAATCCTCTCATCTTGCTCTTGACACCAAAGTTGCTCTTCTTGTTGTGTTTGTTCCTGCTTAGCCTTCTCTAATAACGGAATTTCCTCAAGCCGTTTAGCACGCWCYAAATAATCCACTTTCTTCTCTTGAGATTTGAGCTTTTGTTGCATTTCTCTACGTTCTTTTTGCAATTCCTCGGCTTCTCGCGCTGCAATTTGCTCCGCATCAAGTTTCTTGATCTCGTCTTCGTCCAGTTTTTTCAATACCTTTTGTCCATGGCTCGTCTGTGAGATTTGTTGCATCTTTTCTTTGAGATGACGATCTTTAATTTGCTGGATTTCGTTTTGTTGACGTTTTCTCTCACGCTCTTCGCGCTCTTGTTCAAGCCGCTTCTGTTCGGCCAACATCTGTTGCCGCTGTAATTCCTCTTGTCGGCGCATTTCTTCCTCTTCGCGCACCGTATTAATATGTTCAATGTATTCCTTTCGTTCCTCGATAATCTTGTGTCGACCCAGGATTCTCTGATGTTCATTCATTTTAGTCTCATGATAGTGTGCAACCATCGCACTACGCAGTTTCTCACGCTCGAGCTTCTTCTTATTTGGATTAATCACATTGGTCGCGCGGTGTAATACAGTTGCCATATTCACTAGTTGACAACGTATTTGTTCAGAAGGCATCGCTTGCAATACCGGACCACCAGGATGATCTTCTCGTTGTGCTTCTGAAAGATCTACTCCAAAATTGACACACATTTTACGATGATTTATTCTGATTTGCATATCATTGTAGCGTACGCAATCTACTAAGAGTCGTTCCAAATGAAAATCCGTAGTAAACTTGGCCAATTCTAAAAATCTACTGAACTGTATCGTCTGATAAACTTGCGAGACCTGATGAATAAGACGTACAAGTGTCACATCCTGTAAGGCTGGGATATATTGGATCAGTGGGCTATTCTCATCTGCTTGTAATGTTTGAATAACAGAATCAACTCTGCTGCAGAGTTCTAATGGATGGAATTCTACTTCTAGCCACAAATATAATTCCTGTAACTGCGATGACGCAAGACTGACAACATTTAAACGCACAATATCTTTCAATAGAGAGATACGTGATGGCGGTTGCGAGAGTCCCAAGAGAGTGGCAAGTTTCTGTGCTTTTTCTAATGGACTTTTGTCAGTTTCTATGAAACGATCAAATTCAGGATGTGCGGATGGTAACGGTATTGATAATATAGCTAATAATACACGATTTGCCATTCGCTGTTGTTCTTCTGAGGACATATTTTTCTTCATCTCACGAGAAAGCTGCAACAGCTTAAATAATGCAGCTGCGTGGAATAAATAATTTCCAGYTTTCCAAAAAACCATAGCTAGTTTCTGATAATAATTAGCCATAGTTTTCGGGACAGGAAGTTTTTTTGACAAATTCATCATACCATGCACATCCTCTGCAGATTTAAAAGCTTCTTGCCACAATTCCATCTGTATTGCASAATCCAATTGATTCAATCTAGTTTCTAAATTCAATTGTTGTGTTTCTGCYTTGTTCATGGAAACATTTGACACTAGTGCCGGCAGTTTACATATTTCTTCRAGGTGCTTTCGCAACTTCTCGCACAATTTACGAAATTCAGTCTTACGATTGTACTCAAGACAAAATTGGAAGGCCATACGTGCAATATCGTGATAAAGAGTCTCCACATGCGCATTAGTTCTGAGCAATTCCAGGCATTGGCAGTATGATTCCCATAAGAACTTTACCCAAGGTGTCAAAATGGTACGATCGCTTCTATCCTGTGCATCTTCTCCACTGACAGCCGATAGGAGAATACTCTCAGGTGTGGCAAGATTGTCAAGATCATCGATATCAATTACAGCTTGCTGACTCTGTTTACGTGCTGCATTAGTCTTTTCTTCAGCCATTCTCAAATAGCCACGTATTACGTTTTCTAAGCTGCTGACATTGACTGATTGGAAYATGTTTCTGTATTGGAACAGACCTTCCTTTGCTATGTGAGATTTTTTCAATTCCACACAGAGATCTAAATATTTGAACATTATGGGTTCCAACACAGATTCCGACCAATTGTACGTCCATTTTTTATTAYGGAAGAYTTCTTGTAACGTGTCTAATGCTYGGGCTGGTTTACCCACTTCAATGAACTCTATTAAAAGAAATATATTTCTTTTTAGATAAGATGTATAAATTATGATAATAGATTTAAATATATTTAAAAAAATAGAAATAATAATAAGAATACTATAATTCAGTTAAAAAATATATATATACATGTACAAAGTTAATATAATAATATAATTAATGTAATTAAAATTACTTAAAAATACCAATTTTTTTCAACTGAATTATAATAAGTATAATAAATTATAATAAATTATAATAAATAGTAAATTTTCATATTATAATTTTGGATAATATAGATTTATATAAGGTAGAAATATTATAACAGTGATCATATAATATAACAAATCAATTCCATATGTGCATATTATACATATACAAATAGAACACAAGTACAATATCTTTACAATATGCAATTAAGATAACAAAGCTATAATATTTATATATAAAAGTTGCAATTTATGAATATTTCCATATATAAAATGTATATGTATAAATTATATAGGTTATATATATAATATATATAATTACATCTATATATAATCTATATTAGTCTATACAAATAGAGTTTATATAATTATTCTATATAATTGTTTTATTATCATATAGAACATAACCTCTTCTATTTTCTTTTCCTATGTTATAGGAAAATCTATTGTATATTATATTTATACTAAAAATAAAAATATATAATTAGAAGTGGAAACATAAAAAAGAAAAATGTTGTTAAAATATATTCATTAATTGATTTATTTATTCATATTATTCATATAACTATCACATATATAAAATATTTGTAGACCTCTTATATAATAAAACATGAAATTCTATAACATTATAAAATGTTTATTTTGTGTATAAAATTAATTTGTTTCTAACGTAATGTAAAATGCTAGATATAAAAGTTGAATAATATAATTCTCGCATTTCCAAATTCATTACGTTCTATATGCCAACCATATTTACCAGTCAAATACTAGTCAAATATGAAAACGTAAAATAGTCTTGTATACGATCTTAAGACAATATTCTGGAGATAAAGCATATTATGTATTTTACTATATGATAAAAGACATATAAGGAAAATCATGAGATATGCAAGAGAAGGACAGAAGAAGATGTAACAATAAGGATTTTTTTACTTTGCAGCAAAGTATACGCGATTGTTAACATTATAAAAATATGAGTGAAGGTTCATATTTTCTATAGAAAAACAATGTTTTCCAAAAGAAAATTTTCTTTTTTTAAGCATATTCTTTCTTACAATGATATTATCAACCATACCGTATGTTCCAGACATTAAGAAAATTATAATATTCACCGTTTGCCCGTTTCAGGGCATTTTCAGGTCGTTGTCCATATCGCGCCATATTTGCGCTTCTTATAATTGCTGTTATATTTGCACTATAAACATCAAGTGTAAGGAATTTCCCGAATAATTACAAATATTCAGAGTAACGTAAGTGAATCCGAAAAATCACATAACGTAAAGTTCAGTACAAGTGTCGACCGCGTGTACCGGATAAAGGAAGAAATTACGAAGACAAAATGGCTTTCTACACTATATTAATCAAAACAGACAATCCGTTACTAAAAATATATCAAAAACTAAAAGCCATTGTTTTTGTAACTAGAAAATTCCATCATTAAATAAATAATTAAGAAAAATTATATACTGAGATTAATTGCGCATATTATGGCAATAGTTTATAAACTACAGTTGTTAATATTACTTCAGAACATTAAAAGCTAGTCCATATCCTCAATTATATAGGAGAGAAGAACATAGGAAAAAATTACGTCATTATTAATTACAAAATTAGAATATTAAATTACTAGAAGCTACTTGTATAAATAGCTCACAAACATAAATATAATAAAATATATAATATAATTATAAGAATAATTATAAGAATAAAACAATAATTATAAGAAAATATAATATAAATAAAAATTTATCTTCGAGTTGCTTGTATTATATCTGACAAGTTTAAAGCTAGACAAGAAACTAGTTTTAAGATAATGATTTAGTTACTTATTAGTTATAGCCAAGTCATAAAATGAAATATACAGTAATTATATTGTAATCAAGAATCAAGTAATCAGGAAAATTAATAAGGTATGTTTTCTTTTTTTGAAAAATGATCGAAATAAAAATTTTAATGATTTCTCCTAATCAAGGATTATATATCCTAAAAATTTTTATTTTTATTTACATTAAATTTTTAAAAGCCAAATTGCAAAATTTAATTTCATATGTACTTCAAAATATGAGATATAAGTCAAGAATAATTTTTCAAAAAAATTTTATTTTTAATTGTACTTTTTTGAGAAATAATATAATTAAAAAAATTTTATAATGTATCAAATGTTTGATTGTGTATCTAAAATATAATTAAAAAAATATATAATTGGGTATATTCATAGTATTATTCTTATGTACAATATTATGTTGTGTTGATATTGTACATCATCTAATATACATTTAATGTATAATATCTGATAATTTATAGAAGAGTTTGTTTTTTTTTATTCAAAATATATCTTACTAGAATCTCTCTAGAAAATATATTTTATAGAATATTGTATTATATCGAATGTTATAATATCTATTCTCTATCTCAGACATATTGATAATCTATAATCAATAGTATTTATAGTATCTATAATCAGATATGTTAATATATTTTATAATTTTTAACATTTATCATTTTTTATATATTTAATGTTTAAATTAAAGAAAAATTAAATATAAAATTTTAGTATATTATTGAACTATGGCTTTAATTGAAATTAAAATTCTTATTCTGATTATCTTTTCTTTAAAATATTTTGTATATATTTTAATGTAATTTTCTTTATTATGCAAGTTTAATTATTGTATAATTCATTTTATAATTTAACTATAATTTTTTATCAATTAAATCATTAATTTGCAAAAAGATCACTAAAAATTTCTACACATTTTTTCTATACATTATTCTTAAATCTAACATGCATTTACGTACTTAGTTATTTCATTCTATGACATTATGATTATTAAAATTTGTCATTATTTTATCGAGAGAGAATTAAAGCTTTTATTACTTTTAATAGTTGTTAGTTCATAGTATACATCTAGTATATTTAACGATTATGAAGTTTTATATTAAATAACGAAAATTTATATATATATATAAATAATTTTTTACACAAATAAGAGCACTATGTGAATTATATGTGTGAATTGTGCTAATATATAATCATTTTAAATATTCTTTTATATTTGATTTTCGATAATTTTGATGGCTTATATTATCGTTTGTTATAATATTTAATACGACAACAAAAATAAGTACATAATTTTAAGCAAGGTATTTTTCTATATCTATATATATAACCTCAAAATACACCTTCAAGTTTGCAATAAATACGTATAAATTGTAATTTTATCAAATTTTGTTTTTTAAATAGGATTGAGTAAAATATTATATATTTATTATATAAATAGAACATTCAAATATTTCCACAGTATTATTCCATTACATCATTAGTATATTAAATGATTTATCGTAAGAAAATCACTGAATAATAGTACATGTACCAATCGTCAAAAATTCATTTAATTTTTACTAGAGATGAAGCTTATATATATACAAATCAATATTCATAATCCATTTTTTTTAAATCATCTTAAATAATGTTTTAAAACAAATAAGTTTCTATGATTAATTTCTGATACCATTTATTTCTATTTAAGACTCTTAAATATAAGAACTCATTATAAATACTGATCATAGCGTAGTTATGTAGTATACCGTTACTAATAGATTTTTTTCTATACATATGATTTTGAAACTTCAAAGATTTTTAACTTTAAAAGACTTTAAGTTTAATATAATATGATATATTTTGGTACATGTATAAAACAATTATCAAAAAAAATATCAAATATGCTAGCATGTTTTGATATACTTTATCAAAGACATTTTTACAGGTTATAAACATGGATAGTGCAATATGAATACACTGTATTGTTGAAAATTAAAGATGAACCAAGATTTAGATTTCTACATAGAAAAATGATAGAATCAAAATTTAGATTTCTATATAGGAAAATGATGATATATATATAAGCTAAAAGATTCTTTAATTCTTTAAATAAAATCATGATTTATATTTTATATGTATTTTTAACAAAAATATACAGAAATCTTTGTTACTAATTCTTCGTCATTTGTTCTTTGATTATAAAATATAAATTAGCAGTGTATTATAGATATATTATAGATTTATATCAATTTAGATAATTATGTTATAAAAATCAATAATTTATGATGATCAATAATTTATGATTTGAAAAATATAAAAATTAGTTAATGTTGAAAATAAGAGTACTTGAACACTTAGTACTTGAAAAGATTAGGACCATTTGGGATAAAATTATGTGTCCTTAATTCGTCTTTAATTTGTTCTGGAACAAGTAGATCAATACTTGCTAAATTTAAAAGAAATCTACCAATTAATATTATGGATCATCATATTAGAATTAGTATTATAATTATCGAATTTATAATAAATTAATAATTATTAAATTTCATAATATTATGTATGGGTTTATTATAGTAAATTTAATATATAATATATAATATATAATTGAAAAAGTTGAAAGAAATAGATAATATAATAATGGATAATAATTTATATGCAATATTATTTCTTAATGCTAAACAATTCTAATAACATTTCTAATTATTTATAAAATATATAAAACTACTTAATTTGAGTTTTTATGTTGCAGATGTATCCTAATTGGATATAAATTTTGTAATGTAAGTTTAATATAAAAAAATAAATATTATTTTGGCATGAAATCTTGAATTGAAAATCTTGGTGATGAATCTCCGTTATTTTATCATAGAATATATTATTTTCAAATAAAAGTTTTATTAGATTGAAAAGAGTAATGTACAATCTCCAAATTGATGCGATGCCTCATGTGTTCATCACATGATTAATACATAGATATGTATTTATATGTATACCATGAATTCATGCATATAATATAAATATAATAATATATATAGAATATATATAGAATCTCAATACATAGAAATACAAAATAATAATCAATTGCTTTTGTTTCTTTTTGTATATTGAAAACATGTTGTGCTGAGAAAGATGTATCAGTTTAAGGCTGCTAAACGATATAGGATATCCTAAAATTAATCACTTTTTTTATATTTTATGTTTCTTTACAAATTATAAATTATAAAATACAACAAATTTTACAAATTATAAAAAATCTAAAATAAAAATATTTAAAATACATAGATATATATACATTTTTTTAACTTATGTAATCTCTTGGCGTTTCTCATGAGATTATTCGTGAATGTATTAGGATGTTGTTCTATCCTATCAGCATATCTTCAGCTGAGTTTTCTTATCTTGTCTTTAATTTATAGTTAATTTATAGGTTAAGATCATGATGTAATGTATCACTGATGACATAAAGCTCTCACGATACTTCTAAGATATTTGTTTTGAAATCTTTGTAATATTTCTATATTCGAATTGAAGGCTGTGCCACACAATTAGATGCTATAGACTCAAATAGATTTAAGAATTGCTTTGTATAATAGCAACTTGTTTTCAGCCAACATTTGAGATTTACTGTCGAATAGCCAATACATTTTTCCTAGTTGAAATTCAAGTTGTTTTTGCTTGCTGAATATATGTTTTTTTCAATTTAGTCCAGGGTCTAGGTATAGTCCTAAATATTTGGCATTTTCAGTTTGAGAGATTCTCAGACCGTTCCAGTTATTGGTGAGCACATTTCTTTACAAGCAGGAAACATCACATATACTAATTTTAGCTTTGATTCTCCATTTTTTTAGTCACTTCTGGATGTAAGAAAGACTTATCATAGGAACTTTTATGTGATTGTTATGAGCCACAGGTATCGTCCGCATAAATTACAATTGTGGAACCCAAAGTGACTGGAAAATTTGCGGTGTACGGCAGATAGAGTGCCGATTATACTATCTATTATGCTACTTTGAGGAACTCTAGAATTAATCTCTTTTTAATTGTGTGATTATTTCTCCATACTTAACCCTAAAAGTTTTGTGTAATAGATAAGATTTCATGACGTAGAAATCGGTTGCTAAAGCTATTTTTAATTTTATAAAGTAGTTTTTGGTACCAGATCTTGTCGAATGAAACTTATAACTAAATGTCAACTTATGAAACATTGAGGAAAATTGCTGTACAATATGTATCTGCTTCTATATCGTTATTTATTCTGTTGACAATTCTGTGTATCTGTTTTATGGTTGCGTGCTGTCGGATCCAAACTGATTGGGAATTAATTTATGCTTCTCTATTATTATAGAGAGCATTGGAAATAAAAGTTTCTCGAATAATTTCGATAAGTAGGTAGTAAGCTGATTGATTTATACGATTATACGAGCATTTATACGAGCAAGTTCTGCCGATTTGCCAAGCTTCTGTATTATAATAATTTGCGTTATCTTCCTATCATTAAGATAGCAAGAAGCTCCGTCTGCATCAGAGACAGAATTGAGTGATAAATTTTATTTCTATTTCTGGCAGCTTCTGCAAAATAATCTTCCGCGGATTAGGGTTAAAGATCTTGGAGAAATGTATAGCAAATATTTCAGCCTTTCCTTTGTCACTTCTAGCCCAATTCCCATCTTGTTTCCTAATAGACAGGTATTGTATTTGCGGTCGTTTCGGTGATTTTTCATACAGAATAGTTGGTTGCAGCAGTCGGTCTTAACTTGCTTAGATATTTTTGTGTTCCCTTGTTTCTCTCCAATTCTAAGTGCTTTGATAGCTTTAATTTGATTTAATTTGATTTCAGTGCTGGGCATTTGTTAATTTTCCACAGCTTATGTAGCTTCCTTTTTTGTACTAGTTTGTCTTTTATTGCGAATATTCAATATTGATGTCTAGGTTGCTACACGTTACATTCTAGGCGATTTGCATGGCTAAAGTTTTCAAACTATGTCATCGTCGGTTTTTAGGGGCATAGAATTATCAAGAATAGTCATCAGTAACTCCTGAAAGTAAGGCCAGTTTATTTTGGCGTTGTAGAAAGTGCAAGATTTGTCATTATTTTACTATTGTATTGTAATAATTATTCGAGAATAGTCTGAGGACAATTCAAGACAGGTCTCAGTGTGGCAATAGTCTTTAGGAATGCCCTTGATGATTTAGGAATGCCAAAGTAAATCGGGGATCTTTTTATTGTCAGATGGCCGGATAGCTTCCCCTATTAATAAGTTGCCAAGTTCATGGCATTAATCGCTTTAAGAAGTTCTTGCTCTTTGGGTAGAATGAATTTTGATCCCCAATGTTTGATATTATAATCCCCTGCAACCATAAAACAGTTACCTAGGGTTTACATACATTTAAAAAACATATGATATACATAGATATCAATGACAGATTGTAATTAATTATATTAATATTTCAGAAATGAAATAAAATTGTAGATAAATAGAAAGAATTTCATTTTTCATTTTGAAAATCAAAAAATTTTATCTATACAGATGATTTAAAATATAAGTTATCTATTTGAGTATTGGGGAAATAAAAATACTCTGCAATAAAGAAATATTAAACAAGTTCTAAAAAAGATATTGGAAAAAGAAGTATTCAAGAAACTCAACAAACAAACTTTATTAGCACAGCAAAATAATTATTTATATACTATTTCGAATAACTTAAATATATAATATTAAAAGAAATTAGTTTTAATTAATAAATTATGTAAAATTATATCAAATTTAATTTTTAGTACTATTAAATAATAAAAATAAAAAATTATAAAATGATAGATTTTATATTTTGTATATTTTTTCTCAGCTGTTTCCCCATGAAATTTTCAATTCTGCATCAATGTAAGTTTATTCTAAGAATATTCTTTACTTATTAATTTACTTAATAATTTTAATTAATAATTAATAATAATAAATTTAATAATAATAAAATTAATAATTAATAAATAAAAAATAAAAATAGATACATAAAAAATAGACTGCTGTTCACATCAAAATAGTCCATATAATTTGTTTTTAATTTATTCTATATTATATAGTAAATATATAATCAATAAAATTATTTCTTATACATAGTTTTTTTACATAGTTTTTATTTTTATACATAGTTTTTATTTTATACATAATTACATAGTCATCCGAAAATATTAAAAATATAGCAATACAAATATTAACTAAAAAATATATATAATTACAATATATTTATTATATGCATATGATGTGTATGCATACGATGCGCGCGCGCGTGCGCACACACGCGCAGAGATAGATAGATAAATAGAGAGAGAGAGAGAGAGGAAGAGAGAGAATATATAATGTATGTACAATGTAAGTACATTTATATATATATGTAATTATTTTTAAATTACTCAAAAATATAATTATATTAAAATGTAATTATAATTATAATTAAGATGTATAATACTTATACATATATATTATACATTGTAATATAAAAAAGCAGCAATAAATAAATATATACATATACGTACGAAACCTGTATATATATAATCTTTTTCTATAGTTAATTACAATATTAAAGATATATTTATTTAAGATTTGATATTAAAAATGTATCAGTTATACATGTAATATATACTATTTTATGTAATAAAATATTTATAACTGAGATATGTTAATAAAAAAATTTAAAACAGAAATATAAAGCACATATAACTATATTAAAGCTATATATTAACTAAAGCACATATTACTATAAAATGCTTTAATTTTTTATAATATATTTTATATGTAAATGTTACATACGTGTTATATCAGATTGAAAATACTGTATATCTTTATATAAGTCTTTATTTTTAATGAAAATTAAATATATTAGAAACATTTAACATATTTTATCTATACATAATAATTGCTTATAGTGTCATTTGAGTCATCATCATTATCTTCATTATAGTTATTATAGAGAAGAATCTGAAATAAAATAAAAATATTTGATATTTTAATATTTACTTATAAATATTAGTAAATTACATATCAAAAATCACATCAAATAAGTTTTTGGTTTGCCTATTCATCTTTTAAATTATAATAAAACTTTTAATTATAATAATATTAATTATCTTCTCATAAATCAATGCTGCCGACTTATCACACGGCGATATCATTTTATCATAAATTTGATAAGATCATTATTAATATTTTATATTAATTCATATTATATATAATCAATAATATTGTTAGTTACAGATAGTATTATTGATTGTATAAGATCCATATAACAATTGGATTTATTTTAAATTAATTACATTTTTCTTTACCGTTCTAAAAAACATAAAAGCATCTTTAGATCGAATTTTATGTAGAAGAGTTGCAAGAGAAATTGTTGGTTTTTATTTAATCAATTTTTCAACAATCGTATCTATGTGCATAATATATTATCAGTATTAATTAGATATACATAATCAGATATACTTTGGATCCAGAAAGACAAAGACAATACAATTGTTTCTTCTTCTTAAACAATCTTGTTACTACAGAAATTTTCCAAACTGTAATTCTAATATATATACTAATATTGGGATAACTTATTAAATATATAAAAACAAACTTTTCTTTTTCAATTCCGAAATAATATTTCTTCTCCTCTTTTTTTCTTCTTTAGTATGTTTGTATATCTATAAACTTTGGTAAAGAACCCGATCTTATAAATCTTTAAATCTCAAAAATTTATAAAAAATAAAAATATAAGATGTACAATTATATTTGCGTGTATATCCTGTTATTAAAGAACATTTCTTTCAATATTTAGAAAATAATCGTTCTTTATGAAAATGTAACTGATTTTTCTGAACATGAATATCATATTATTAAAATGTGAATATTAATATTATATTCTATTTTATTTTGGTTACTTTAAAAATGAAATATATGATTGTTTATTTTGTTTTTATTCCGCTAGGGTCTCTACTGTCATTCCTATCAACCCATGCAATTAAGATATAACCTCAATTCTGTTGTACAAGTAGTATATACGTATTATTATTTATAGCGTATTGTAATAACATTTAGTAATGCGAATATAGACTATATTTGTATAAAAAAATGTAATAATTTCATATATAATCTTATTATCAATGCATAGAGATTGTGTGTACTAAATATATTGTTTTCAATAATATTAATATTAATTATTAAAAAGAGTTTAAATGGCACCTTTAACAGATTTACTGTCTTGTAGTATAATAGGTATGCTAAATTATTCTTATTTATATATTGATTTAAATATATTACATTCAGATAAATAATAAGAATACGAGTAGACAAGAATTAAATACTTTTGTATATATATCAGATGTTCGTGTTAGAATATTCAGGATAAAATAAAAATTATAGAGAAAGATTGGAATGGAGATGTGCTGTGGACATGGTCATATCCTACAATAACAAAATCTCAAAGGATTGTAGTAATCAGAAAGTGTAATTTGAAATTAGAACATAATTCTCCTCATATATTTGTATGTGCAAGACATGGTCATGATTGGTTTTATATACATTGCAGTGAAGTATTTGACTCTGACAAATTGCCAAAAGTGAGTATCAATGAGATTATATTTTTTTCTTTTTTCAAGAATAAATATTTCATTATGTTTTATTATTATCTTACTGTTTTTCAATTATTATAATTGCCTTAGGTAAAAAAATTTGCATTGGTTCTTTTTGCAAAGGATTTTAATCCACAAAAATATGAAGTGCTATCCCGAGTTCTCAGCAAAATGTATTGCAAAACTGGCAGACCAACAGAAATTTTACAATTATATCTTTCTGTATTCACAAAGGGATCATGTTCTACTCAAGAGAATGGAACATTTGTTTCGGATGATTTTAATTATCACCATTTTAATGATAGCACTAATATTAGAGAACTGATTAAAACGTTTGAATTAGAAACAATTTTGATATATACTGCTCTTTTATTAAAAAAGAAGATTATTGTATATCATCATAGTTTAGAACAGCTTTTCAAATGTATTAAGACATTTCCTGCATTAATGAGGCATAGAAAGATTATTGACAATCTTTTTCCTTGGATTGATTTAGTAAACGACGAATTAACTGAATTAAAGGTGACTGAACTGGATATATATATATATATATATATTCATAATATCAGTAAATATAGTCATTAGAAATCAATATTTGAATAAAAAATTATATGCTTATGCATATGTGCACATGTATACATATCCATATACATGTACACATATACATATATGTACATATATACATTCATCTACTCCCCATTTTTTCTCCTTTCCATATGTACATATAATTTTTTCTTTTAATTATATTACATAATAATAGTAATAGTAGCAATAATGAAGTAATAATAGTGGTTAATCATAACAATAGAAATAATGATACAAGTAATAATATAAAAAGCGTATGCATGTATAGGATAATAAATCTAATTACTAATATATAATTATTATAATGATATGATAATTATAATCGTATTATATATAATATATCACATATATATATATATATATATATATATATATATATATGTATATGTATAACGAAGTCTAAAATATATGTTTCTATTAATTTTTGAAAAAAATTATATATATATAATATATATATGTATAATATTTTACTTTTACTTTATACATATATATATATTTTATTTTTTCTATATATATATATATAGAAGATAAGGCAATATATAAGAAAATAAGGCAAAATATATATATATTATATATATATATATAAAGTTGTCGAATTTTGCCTTATTTTCTTTTATTTTTGATTTTTAATTATATTTAATTATAATTATATCAATTGCACTTTATACAATTGTGATTGTTGTTACAGAAATATTCATATTATGTAGCAGGTTGTAGCAACAGTTCCATATTATCAAGAACAGATCTTTATGATCTGCTTGTAAACATTCCTGCTAGAGAAATAACCATAGCGTCACATGCAAAGGGTAAAAATGAAAAATAAAGTTTAATTTTATATTTGCCTATTATATTATGTTTATAATATAACAGATTTATGCATAAGATAAATATTTTTTAATAACTTTGTTATTCTAGAAAGTTTCACGATGACGAAAACTCACAAGGAAATTGCATTATTTATGGTTCAACTATGTGAAAATCAAAATTACACGGAAATACAAATTATATCTGAGATAAGTGACAAAACGCAAGAATTATTAAATCAATTAATTTCAATAGCGGCAGTTCAAACATCAGATGGTAGAAAAATTGTTTCTATTGAAATATTTAAAGAGAAGAATTTACCATCAGCTGTGGAGAATTTTCTTATTAATTTAGCAATCGCTGAAAATCTTTTTATGTTATGATAAGATATAATTTTGTAAAATAAACATTCTATGTAAGTATCAGAATAGAAAATAATCATAAAGAATAAATTTTATTATTCATATTCATATTTGTATGACTTTACATACCATAAACTTAACATGCCGTAAATTTTTGTATATGTAATGCGCATGCATGTAGAGTTTGGTAATAGATGTATCCAATTTCAAAAGATAATTCTATATGATAAAATAAAAAATAATAAAAGTGTGATAAAGAGAAGTTTTGGCTTTGAATTATAAGTTTGAAAATTCAAATGATGTTTATCATATGGTAACTTGCCAATTTTTGATCTGTGCATGACATAGATTAGCTATGATTTCCTGCGCGTATGTACTAATTTACTCTACTAAATACTCTAATTGCGCTGCATATAAAGTACATCCGGCAATATAATTATTGAGCAGCTAAGTAACAATCGATATGATTGGTTTTTATCTTTGGATTTAAGCAATCATATTCAATAGCTATTAATCGCTCAATGAACGATTGAATCCACTATTGCGCTATTGAACCCACATTCTTGGCAATAATTAATATGTGGTGATATTATATTATTATGCAATATTAAACAATATCTCTCTTCAATACATATAAGTTTGCTTATAATCCATATTATTGTAAATAATCCATATTATAGGCGACTGTTCCATCCGCACAAATATCTACAAAGTCGAAAAACATTACATAAATATATTATTTATAAATACGTTTAACTTCTGTGGCATTATTGTTTATTATAATATAAATGTATGGGTGCAAATGATCAAATATATGATTTATTTTAGATTCACGAAATGAAATCACTCCTCAAAATTGGACGCCGAGCATCTGTATAAATATTAACAATTTATCTTATTAATATTATATATCTATTTATCTATTACTTTCTTTTTTTATTTATATAAAAATACATAAAATTATACATTTTCTTGTTATTTATAATATTTTAATATCAATAGTTTAATATTTCGAATATATAACATATATAAATCATAAATACAAAGGAAGTGAAAAAAATGAGATATAAAATTTATATTATTTAAAAATCACAGTTTTTATTCATTAGTAAAATCTATTAGTAAAACAATAATTTCTTTTCTTTCTTATATTTATATGTATAGTATTTATTTTTATATATATTTTATACTTAATTGATATTTATTAATGTTCATTAAAATTAAAGAAACGAGATATCGAAAAAATTCGAAATTTTATGTGCAATATTTAACATTTATGATCATATTGCTTAAATTAAAAAATTTTTTAAAATATTTATAGATTTAAAAATTATATTAAATATAATAAATTTAACAAAATTCATGTATATAAAATTAAAAATTTAGCAATAACATGGAACAAAGATGATTTTGTAATTATTTAATTTGAATATTAATTAGAATTTGATAATTAGATATAACATGTAAATTTAGAGTTATGTATATAAATAACAGAAATTTAAATAACATTGATGTGAGATCGATTAGCCGACTAACATTATACTTTTATTGTTATATTCGACTGTCTTCACATATGCAGTTATCTTCATTCGATAAGATGTGGTCGTCAACTCTTTTGGTCCTATAAAGAAATGGTTTCATTTGTCAATCTTTTTCATGATTAACGTAAACATTTTCTGATAATAAAAAAGGGCGATTAATTGATAGACTGGAAGTCATCAATATGAAGCGAGTGGTATAAGAGTTTATGATGTATGATAACTGTTATTCTGTCTATACTTTCTCTATATTTCATACTTTATATATTAAATAAATATAAACATACAATTTCAAGAACGAGATTACTTAGAGAATTGATCGAAGTCTGATCGGTCAAAATGATAAGAATTGAACAAGATTAGAAAATGGATATTTGATATCAAATACTAAAACAGTAAAACAGAAAAAGTATTGATTTGGGAACATAATCTCTAATTATAATGTTAATTCCTTATAAATTTTTTAATAAATAAAAGATATTATGAATAACTATGTATTAATATTAATATTAATATTAATATTAATAGAAAGAAATATGTTATCACATACAATGTAAACTATGAATAATGACTATGAATAGAAATGTTTTGATATGATAATGATCTAAAGCATTTATTATGCCGCAAAATTGGTTAATTTATAACAACATGAATGTTTTTAAATGGTCATTCCAAAGCCCTCATTCTAGGATTTAAATCCTATGGAGCATTCTTGAAATTATTTAGAAATAAATACAAATAATGAAAAATTTTAAAACTTTAATAAGTTATTTGATATATTAAAAATTATTAAATCTATTATTATTAATCTATTAAAAATAGTTTTAATTTTTTCCTGCAATAATATAAAAACTTTTAGAATCTATGTTTAATAAGATGCAGACAGTTATTTCCAAAGAATATTTTATAAAATATTAAATGACTTTGCATTATTATATTAATTTATTTTATAATTATTTTAATATTTAAGATTTATTTAAATATTGTCACATAATTTTGGTTCATTTTAAAATATATTATATATTAAAATTTATAGAATTTATTAATATAATTTATTTCTGCCCTTTAAAAACTATTTAATTAATTTAATATTAATACATTCAAAATCATTTAATTATAATATTTTACATTTAATTATAAAAATAATTTGTGTCAATATATTTGCTATTAAATATTAAATATAAACAATAATAACAAGAGCATTTCATTTGCGCACAATTTTAATCAGATATCATAACATCAAATACAGATGATTTGTAATATCTCTTACTAGTATAAATATAACAGAGGACTGCATTTAAAAATTATCAAATTCATTATCACTGCGTCTCATATTGCAAGTACACTGATGTGCGCATTACAGTGCGCTAATGAAATATTCTATCTCGAAAAATCTATTATCACTATTATAAAATAAAGAAAACGAAACGATATTTGAATATTACTAATAATTCAACTAGTTGATAGCGTGATAGCATGATAATACACACATAACCAAATTTTTATTGAATTTGGATCAAATAAAATGAACGAAATATGAAAGAATGTAGTTATTATTAATAATTAATGTACGGAAATATATCAATCATTGTTGAAAATAAAATATATGCAAGTAATATTTGCATAAAACATCTTTTTATTTTAAATAAATATATATGCATAAAAATTGTACATATCATTTATCTTTTATCGTTATTGTATTTTTCTTTTTTTGTATTGTTCCTTTAAAATTTTAAATAATAACTACTTTTTTAATTACTTATTTACTTTAAACAACTTTCTTGAATTAAACTTTTTATTACCAATTTCTTATTTTAAATATACTTCGTATCTTTGAACCATAAATAAAAAAAATTTTTTATCTTAAAATTTGATCTTATCTTAATAAAAATATGCAAAAACTAAATTAACAAATATAGTTTCTTTAACAATAATTTTAACGTTAATACAATATTAATTGTTATCTTAATAAACTATGCATTTTTCATTTATAGGGGAATTTTATATATAGGCATGAGATTTTTTAGTTTTTTTTAGTTTTGTTAATTTGCATTGCAAGAGATGTTTTGTGTTAATTATACTTAGTTTGCTGCATTGCGTTGTCGATGATATTTGTTAGGTGTCGAGAGTTATTGGAAACTTCGAAGGCGATTTAGAAGAAGGACATTATGATATAAGACACGAGAAAATGAGTTTGTTTTTACTTTTATAGGTTGAGTACTTTTTGGAAGATTATTTTATTAAACTGTGCAATATACATATACAAAAACTGTGATGTTGGTAAGTAGTAGCTTTGCATTTGATCCCTTCATTATATCCATTCTTTACATATATATATTATATATTATATATTCTGTGTTTGCCTTTTTTCTATCGCTTCGCTTTTAATTTTTTTTTTCATTTATATGACTGACATATTTTCAAAATTATCTTTTTCTTCATATAAAACAATAGAATAATATAATGATATATATTTCTTTTGAATATGATTAAGAAAATAAATATATTATATATATATTTTTTTATTCTCGTTCTCATCTTTAAATATTTATTTTAATATTTGTATATCATAGATGATAATTCAAGTTATAATTTGTTTCTATATATTTTATTTATGATACATACTATGTAAAAAAGCTTGAAAAATTATTATTTTAAAGCAATGTGTTTTTGTACTTGTAAAAGCAATGCGAGCTAATATTATATCTGCAATAATCTTTTTCCTTATTTTTCTGAGGTTGTTTGAAAATAATGTAATATCAATATTAATAAAAACATTTTTATTTCTTGATGCTTTTTTATCTTCTTTATTCATTATTATATCAAACTATCTCAGCTTCCACATTAATAATTTATATAATTAATATAATTTTCGCTATTCTTATTTTAATCATGATCTTTGATTCTCTTTAGTCAAATACAAGATTCTGCTATAGTATTTTGCTATTTTGTGCTGTTAGTGCTACAGTTTTCTAGTTGCAATAATCATAGAAAATAATAATAAAATTCATGATTCATTTTTTTATTACATTTTATAGTTATAATGAATTTTGGAATAGTTTTGGAACATAGCATTGCCTTTCGATTATGCAAATATGAAATTAGGAAGTAAGGATTAGTGATAGAAAATAAGAAATAAATATAAAATCGTCAAAATTATAAAATATAATATTTATTTATATACAATCTACTATTTTTTAAAAAGAAAACAATTTTTGAATAAATGTAATAAAATTATGTTCTTTCAAAAAGAAATTTATCCTCGTATCCTAGTTTTATTTCTAAATAATCTATGATTAATTTTATTATGGTGTTCTACTTCATATTTAATGTTCCTAAATTATTGTTTCTTAAATTATTGTTGAATCAATTTTTTCGAATAGCTCTTTTTGTCTATTACGATTTATATTAATCTTAAAAATAAATAATTCGATTATTTTTGGATTAAATCATTAATGCTATTGATTTATCCAAAATATAAATATGAAAAAAAATAAATACAATAATTGATTAATCACGGTTCTATGAGGATAAGACTTACTTTTATTATTTTGTATGTGTGAAAATTTAAATGATATCAAATTTGATTTTAAGCGTATTTTAAGCGTACATAGTTGAATCCAAATTAGTCGAAGTAATCACTAAACAAAATGCAATTTGCATATTTTGCTTGCTTTAAGCAAATCCATATATTTATTTCTTTAATGAATGAATAATATTTCGATCTGCTATTCTCGAAGATCTAGATTTATTGTAGCTTTTTTGTTAAAATATATAAAAAATGAATAAGAAAGTTATTTTCGATTTTTTAAAGCTATAAGATGACGTTTTCTAAATATATTTTTATTTTATTTATGTAATATTATTGATATTATCATTGATTTGAAAGAAAATAGTAAATATAAAATAATAATTATTGATAAAATCAGTGAGAAATTATATGAAGTATTTTAGAATAAAAATTATACAATTATTTATCCGTAAAATATTGATATAATCGTTGATATAATTTTTATCGTATTTTTATTTATATGTTATTGTTCAGAAAAATGTGTTAAGAAAAAAAATATTGGAACTCCGAGAAGAGGTATTCATAAACATTTTTTAGTAATTGCATAATAAAGCCATTAATTATTTACATAATTGTTAACCAATTACTCTTTATCTATCTACGCGATCGTGAGAATGCTGATTTACGATTGCAAACGCGAGAGAATAGGCGATTTCTTTCTTGATTATTTAAATATGACTAAATTTATATAATTAGTTTTCGCAAATTTGAATAGCACGATTACGATAGTATATATTATAAAGCAAGCTTTGCTTTTTCATGTAATTAACACTATTCGTTTGATGATGATTTTTAAATGAGAACGAGTCATTTCTGCATATTTTGTACAATATTACATTTTCAGATTATTTCCGAAATTTGTGAAAATTGACGACTGTGACAAAAATATTATGATAAAAAAAACAATTCGGAAATCCAACTTCTTCTATAGCTGATTTTAAATGTTTGCATCATAATTAATTGTCATTAATTGTTATTTTGTCTTTAATAGACTTTTATTTAAAAATATCTATATAATTAAATCGATAATCGATATAGTTGCACTGTCACTATTGACGTGCGTGTATCTAATAGGTATTTGAGTAATATGATTACAATAGTGATATGATGTGTAATATAGATTACTGTAACTAGCTCTGGCTCAGTTTGAACTCAATTATTTTTACGCGAGTTTTAAACACTCGTTAATTTATAATCTTTTATGAAATAATATATAATTATTTTATATAAATATTATTTTTGTATACGAAATTCACAAAAATTTTTTGTCGTAAACAACATGATAAAATATGTCACAAAAATTAATTTCTGTTAATTAATTATATATTAAAATCGCGATATATTTGTGAATATAACAACCCATATAATAATAATTAAGACTATAGAACATATATATAATATATATTCGTTAAATGAACATAGAAAGAAAGATAAGAAACATGATGAGTGATGTTTTGTAATGCTGTTTTTGGTAAATACAATCTATAGGCATTATCAGTAAATTATTAAAACTATAAAACAAGGGTGAACATTTTGATGATTAAATTACATTTAAAACATAAACACATATATACATAAACATATATACATATATACATATAAACATATAAACATATAAACATATATACATAAACGTGCGAAAAAATTAAAATTTTTGCATATATTTATATTTAAACTATTTAAAAATTTTACTTTCGAAATACGAAAATAACAAATATTGATTTTACACATATACAGATATCCATATATATTTGTCACTACATATATTTATCTGTAATATAATTTTCGAAGAAATTATATTTTAAATCATATCTTTTTTGCACAATTTAAATAAATTCAAACAAACCATTCAATATAAATATATCAAATTTATAAGTCAGTTATTTTTATTTCATAATTTAAAAAAATAGTTACCGAATAAAAATACAAAAAATCGATATAGTACGAAGAAAATCATAAATATAAATTTAATTATATTCATAATTATCATAATTATTATAATATATTTAAATATTTTCACTATAAATATTTAATTTAAACACTGTTTAAATTAATAATAGACACATTTCTCTGCTATACACTATTACTTCATAAGTGATAGCTCGATAATTATGCAATATCAATGAATTATTCTAACGAAATAGATTATATAGAGATATGAGATATTAATCATAAGATTATTCTTTATTATAAATTACGATATTTTAACATGACATTTCAATTTTTAAGTTTACGCGATTTTTACTCATAATCAATGACATTAAATTTTTTATCGTTTACATTGAGTATTAGATTCCTCATTATTTACAGATTCGTTTTACAGATTTTTCTTATTAGAAGAAATATGCACATACTTATTATTATTATAATAATATTACAATATTAATTCTTTTATAATATTTTTTTGATTATAAATTATTTATAATAACTTATAATAATTTTAATAATTTAACTTAGTTATAATAATTTAATTTTTAATTATTTTTTATGATTTTTTATGATTTTAATATTAATTGTTATGATATTAATATATCATATTAATATATAATTAATATATAATTGTTAATTTTATTGGTACTAATTATTGAATTAATTATTATTAATTCATATATTTACATTTACACACACACACATATATATATACATATATACATATATATATATTTACATTTACATACTATATATATATATATACATTCGATATATATATAAAATTATTAGTCGTTATTATTGATACAGTGATATAATAATCTTTCATAAGATTAAATAATTTTACGTTAATCAAATACAGTATCCAGGTTAGATAATTAAGATATCGCATACAAATATCTTCCGAGAAACACGATTTCTATTTCCGTCGAATGTCTTGCTTTCAATCGAGGTTAAGGATTCTCAGTGAATTGCAACATTGCTGATGTGTTTTCTTTCTTTCACAATGTTTTAACGTTTCATTCTTCGGAACAGCAGTCACGCCGAGGTTATTCCCACATCGATATAAAGTAATCTCGTATAAATTCCGAATTCGCACTATTCTCTAAAAAAGATGTAGATGAATATATCTATAATTATATATATATACAATATATATATATACATATATATATATATATACA
>JAHMML010000046.1:1209476-1379961 GCA_020341155.1 Eciton burchellii | reverse complement strand
TATATATATATATATATATGCTTTTATTTATGTAAAACGAGCAAGAAATATACTCGCTCGATTTCAGCAATTTATAATATAGTATATTTTTCAATCCTATTAAATACAGAGAAAAATTTTCTTAGCGTGGTTGTTGCAATGGATGTCATCAGTTGGCCAAGATTTATCATGATTTTTTGTGTTTGTAGCCATTGTACAGAATCCATTCTTCATTACTTCGTAATGATGTAGTGTAAATTTTTTCTTGAATTTTAAATTGACTTAAACTATAAAGTAAAAAGAATATATTATCATACTAGTGCGTTTTGTTTTTTTTTATTCTTACTAAATTTATATGATATTAATTTTCCTTCTTCCATTTGATGCAAACAATCCATTCTGACTTTCAACTATTGCGTAAATTCTTTTTAAATTTACATTATGTTTTGATTTAATAATGTCTATAACTTTATTCAAATTTGAATCATCCAGAACATGATCGATTTTTCAAATCAGAATTTGTATCGTGAGATTTTTTATATAAATTTTTACATATTGTACGATGCTATATTATATGTAATTATAACATTATCATCACATAGAATTATATGTTATTTTAAAAATCGTGATGATTTCACTAACATTTTTAAGATAAAATGCTACATTTTTTGGATTATGGATATCATGAAAAATATTAACTTTTGAGATTATATTATTTTCCATGTCATATGATCTTTTATAATTATTAATGTCAACATATTAAATTAATATATTCGGTTGATATAAAACTTAAAATTAAACTTAATTTAAGATTAAGAGTTTTCTGTTACTATTAATATATTGTCAAAGTCATGATTTGCCAAACAACATTTAAAAATTTTAATTGTTTATTTTTTAAAATTATTAATAAAATAAATTTCATAAAAAAATATAATTTATTTATTTTATATATTTAGACATGCAAGTAAATACCTATAAGAAATAAATCTTATTTCTTTATTTTAATCTATTTGGTCAAATTCGATATTCTTGTTTATGTAATTCATTATGTATTATTCATTATTTATATCTTTCATATTTTTCAAAGATTTCTTATACTATTCAATATATATTTATATAAATTTATTAATATTACATACAATTTTTTAATGAAATTACTTCTGCATAAAAAGAGAACTTCATAAGAAGAAATTAAATTAAATTTTTAGAAATTAAATTTTCAAAATGTGAGACCATATTAAAACTTGTTGAAAATAAGTTATTATATCATATTAAATAATTTTATAAAATGATTAATTATAAGATGATTAAAGAAAACAATAAATATTAATATGTACTTTTAAAATCAATATTTTATGAATATAGTTTTAACAGATATACATGGACATTTCTATAATATGTCATTTTATAACTTATTTTCTAATAATCCAATAGTTCTAATGATGATGACTGTTCAGGATTCGGACCAACGATTGTTGTCTCGTGAGGCTCTCGAATGTTCTTGAAGCGGAGAGCTCCTGTACGAGCATGTAAATATACATATTAGACTAAGACTCGTGCCCAGGAATGTTGTTATCGTTCATTTTTTGTAGTACGGTAAGAAACGGGCGCTTGGTTTACTTGGTCCGCAGAGAACCGCGAGGGACTCAGTAGCTATCGAAATATCTAAGGCAACAGTCGCTTGTATAGAGTAAGCATCGACATCCAATAACTGTTAATCTATTTGACGATTAAAGAGTATTGTTACATATATGACGATTCTGGTCTTCACTCGACTCGCTATCTTTGAATCGGAAAATCAAATAAACATCTAAACAGTGTTGGCGTGAATTTCTATTGGTGCTCTAACATTGTTTTTGGTCCTTCGAGCCGGATCCGCGGATAGTTGATGTTCGAGCGTATCAGTGCGTTGTTAGTGAAACGGACAGTTGGCTGTAAATGATCTTCTCTGGTGCGGTGGGCACCAAGCATTCGTTGTAAGGATCATCACGGACTTGATCAGAGGCCAAGATCGTGTCGATATCGCTTTCTTTCTCAAACTCGGAGCTCACGTGAGTGACGCGTGATACGATACGCGCTCTTGGAAAAAACGGATTCCGGAGCCTCTTGGGATTGGTACCGAGTTAACGAGAAAGAACATTCACCGTCGTCGAGCTGTATCGACGCCTTGTAGCTGTTGCATACACACAACAGAAAACATAACTGTGCTACGGCGATTCCATAAGCAAACAGGTAATCACCATGACGGAGCCTACGCAAACTCATTCTGGAACAGACCAATGCCACTATTGATATAAAAAGGATTCTGATTAACTATAAGAAACTCTCGAAAGCCAACATCTCTTTGGCAAAGACGAAATCACGCCTGGCCGAGCTACAGGCGCTGTGGAAAGAAGTTCGATACCGTCACAATGATATCACCTTTGTGGCAACAGCGGACGGATCGGAAGATGTCTTACTTCACTCAAAAAGAGTACTACGTAGCGAAGGACGCTTACAATCAAGCTTCCGATCACCTCCAGGAGGCAATAGAAGCCTTGACACCATCGAACTCTGCAAGACAACCCAGTACCGATCCCGTAGACGATGAACCGCAATCATCTGCGGTAACGCTGCAGCGAATTCCGATTCCGACATTTTCGAGTGAGTTCTCTGAGTGGCCCAGATTCCGTCACCTTTTTCACTCTCTGATCCACTCGAATAAGGCGTTGATCAAAATTGCCAAATTCCATTACTTGATCTCGAGTGTGGCTGGAGCTGCCGCGGCGATACTTGATGGACTTAACATCTCCTCCGAAAATTACGACGCCGCATGGGAGACGTTGTTGGAGGAATACGACAATAAAAGAGAGCTAATCCGTTCGCACCTCCGAACGATCACCCGCTTTCCAGACGGAAAGCTCGAGACTGCCGTCGAGCTGAAGAAATTGAAGGACACTGTGCGCGTCGCGCTCATAAACGTGACGAATCTGGGATGCCAAACTGACAATTGGGATCCCTTTTGGGTGACTATTATGTCTCAGAAGTTTGGCCCTGAAACGGACGCGAAATGGAGTGAGCACCTAGGCGCCTCCAAGAAGAGTCCCTCGTATAAACAGCTGAGCGAATTTCTACATTATCGTATTCTTTCGCTTCCAACTTCAAAGAGTATGGCTCCTACCGTCGTCAATAACACGCAAAAAAGGGTCGTTCCGTTGTGCATAATGTGTCAGTACAAAACTGTGTCAATTGTAACGGCCTGCATGGCTTAGCAAAATGTGAGAAATTTCTGTCGCTAACGGTCGAGCAATGCTATGCTCTTGCTCTGGAGAGGCGAATCTGCTTTAATTGCTTACGGTTGAATCACTTCGCGCAGGAGTGTTCGAGTAAATCGCGATGTGTGCGTTGTCGGCGCTCGCATCACACTCTCCTGCATCCGGACCACTCGGAGTATAGGAGATTGGGAGTCCGGTGCCGGCGATCCGGAACCGCGATCAGTCGCGAGCCCCTCCGCTGCTGAAGGAAAGGATGTGGTTGCCCACATTCAAGCTACGCATTCGAAGATTCCTTGGGAGGATCGAGTGGTTCTGTCTACGGCTTGGGTCGATCTTCATACTACGGAAGGTCGCCGGATACCGGTTCGCGCCTTCCTGGATCAGTATGCGACGCTTAGCTTTATTTCCGAATCCCTCTGTCGGACGCTGCGGACTAAGCGACAGCGCATCGACGTAACAATCAATGGCGTTGCCGGGATGAAGAGAGGTAGTGTGAGAACCAGGGTTTCGCTCGGACTGTTCCCTCGCGGCAAACCCGTTCTAATGATCCCGCTGGGGGCATATGTGCTTCCGAAAATTATCGCGTATACGGCCCCGCGAGCCCTGCCTCTCGATACGTGGCCCCATCTCCGCGGTATTGAACTGGCGGATCCGGATCCGTCAAGCCAACACCCGATCCACATGCTGATCGGGTCGAATCTATTCACGTCGATTTTCGTGCCCGAACACCCGCGTCTGGGCCCAAAGGACTTATCTGCGGCCCAAAAAACCGTGTTTGGCTGGATTCTTTCTGACCCTGCAGGCGTAGCTCGGCCCGTTCCAGACAAAGCTCACGTGTCGCCTTGCGCCGCTGAATCCGACACCAACGTTTTGCTACCTAAATTCTGGGTGGAGGAGAAGGTTCCACAGAGACTACCTCTCAAGGAGGAAGATGAACCGTGCGAGAACTATTTCGCCCCTATGCGCTCCCGCACGGCGGGGGGTAGATGCATAGTGAGACTGCCATTCAAGGCAAGTCCACCAATAGCTATTGGCGACTCACAGCCGATCGCCACCAATTTGTATGCCCGGATGAAGGGCAGGCTGCAATCTCGTCCGGAGATTAGTCGGCCATACATTGATTCTGCATTTTGCGACTTTGCGAGTGCGCTCGATACTCTTCCCGATGATTCGCGAAATGTAGAGGACGCCTACAGCGAAGCGGCTGGCTATCCTCAGGAAGCTATAGGTAGCTTTGTAAAACCGGTAGGTCCTGTAAGCGACCCTAGTACCGACTCTATAACCTGCGACCTTGCAAGTACGCTTGATACTGTTACCGATAATTCGCGAAATAAAGGTCGTTCCTTTGTTAACAATGTGTCGATTCAAAACTGCGAATTTAGTACTGACACTACAGTGTGCGATTTCGTGGATCCGTCTGATACCGTTACCAATAATTCGCGAAATAAAAGTCGCTCCTTCGTTAATGATATATCGGTTCCGAAATGTGTTTATTGTCCCGGTTTACATAGCTTGGAAAATTGTGAGAAATTTCTGTTATTATCAGTTGAGCAGCTCAGTACTCTTGCTTGAGAAATGCAAGCTCGTTTCAATTGTCTACGGTCGGGTCATTTCACACCGAAATGCCCCAATAAATCGCGATGCATGCATTGTCATCGCATGCATCATTCGCTCTTACATCTCGCAGTGAGCGAGATCGCTGATGTTCAAGTCACGCGGACGGATGCTTTGCGTGCATCTGATGTACTTCACGCTACTGCGTGGGTAAATCCTCACATCGCGGAGGATAGCTGCGTTAAGGTTCGCACGTTACTCGATCAAGGATCGACACTCGGTTTTATTTCTGGGTCCCTTTGTCGGATTTTGCGAGCGACACGACAATGCGCCGATTTCCAAATACGTAGATTTGGGAAAAATTATACCGGCCATGCGAAGTCAAAGGTTGTGTTCGGCTTGACCCCTTATAGCCAATCGAAACCGCTGTTCCCGGTAACGATGTACGACTGTAAGAACCTTGTGTTGTATGCGGCTTCAGTAGTTCGGCCTCCCGAATGGTGGCCGCATTTGCGCGATCTTCCGCTGGAGGATCCAAAGCCAGCGAGTGGACAACCGATTCATTTGCTAATCGGAGCTGATTCGTGTGGATTGCTGGTGTTGAGCGATCTCTGTAGAGGTCTGTTGGTCGCGCTCACGGCCAAAAGGGCCGAACTTGACTGGCACGTGTCTGGTCCAGTATATATCGATTTATGTGTTTGAGGCTCATGTGTCCTATGGTGTTTCCAAATGCGGTGCAGATTCGTTGCTGCGGGGGTTTTGGGCGGATGAGAAGATTTCCGCCGAAAGGCCTACTATACATCACAATTGTGCTAGCGCATGGAGACTGTCACATCAATATCCTAACTGGCCTCGGCCAGTTGAGGGGACGGATTGCGCTCGTGGATTGTTGAAGACTCGAGTGGCGCCCAACATGGGGCGTCATTTGAAGTCTAAAAAGAAATCTGAGAAGGATAAAGAGGCTCAGAAAAACAAAGAAACTATGAATGAAATTATACCGGAAATAAAGAAACTGGCGGAGAAAGCAAGAGCTATGGCACCCATGACGAAGGAAGAATGGGAGAAAAGACAGAGTGTCGTACGTAGAATCTATGATGAAGAAACAGGAAGATACAGATTAATCAGAGATGACAGAGGAATGTTCAATTTGGGAAACAATTGTCGATCCCGAGGGCTGGTTCATGAAGGACGTGAACCCTACGCTAGCTGGAGATTCGTTACTGCGGTTTGGCGGGCGGTTGCGAAATGCTGCTCTCGGATATTCCGAGGAACATTCTGTCATATAGCCAGCGATCGTTTTTCCATTTTTTCTTGCTTTATTTTCTGTACCTTTATTGTAACGATTTATTTCTTTGCTCAAAACATGTTTATTGTAATTATGTATTGCGGATTAATCCATCATGTAGCGTATCATGATTTTGTCTCCGTCTCGGATACGAGGCGGGTCGTATGTTCAAGATTCGGACCAATGATTGTTGTCTCGTGAGGCTCTCGAATGTTCTCGAAGTGGAGAGCTCCCGTACGAGCATATAAATATACATATTAGACTAAGACTCGTGCCCAGGAATGTTGTTATCGTTCATTTTTTGTAGTACGGTAAGAAACGGGCGCTTGGTTTACTTGGTCCGCAGAGAACCGCGAGAGACTCAGTAGCTATCGAAATATCCAAGGCAACAGTCGCTTGTACAGAGTAAGCATCGACATCCAATAACTGTTAATCCGTTTGACGATTAAAGAGTATTGTTACATGTATGACGATTCTGGTCTTCACTCGACACGCTATCCTTGAATCGGCAAATCAAATAAACATCTGGACAGTGTTGGCGCGAATTTCTATCGAAAATGCTCTAACAATGACAGAAATTTTTTATACATATAAAATATATTAAAGATAAATAATAACATTGTTGACTGGAGAAATAGGTAAATAATATATCGTTTATATTATATATCTTATATATCTTATATATTCAGCTTCTTAGGATATATAAAAAATGTGTATTTTTCATTTGTTCTTATCAATTTAATGACACATACGCGCGCACATGCGCACACACATACATACACACACACGTATATAAATATATATACACATTTTACGTATAATATATATTATGTATATTTATTTATATTTTCCGTTATTCATTCTTTATATTTTAAATTAATTCTAATTACTTCAAGAATGGATTTTTAATGGATAAAAAAATTGATGGAAATGATAGAATTGTAATATTAAATGAAATAAAAATAAATGAAAGAAGATATAATCTTCTTGCCGATAATTAAAATGTTTTTGGTGATATTAAATGGAATACTAAAAGCATTTTCATATTAAATATTTGATGTAGATATTTTATTGATTATTCGAAACTATCTCGCAGCCAATTCAATTATTTATATAGATAAGATAATTTATAATTTATATAATGATAAATATTGATAATAATTATATACAGTGTAATTATTACACTATATAAACTATTTAGTTAATTTTGTGCATCTCCAATCAATATCTAAAATAAAAAATAGTTTAAAAATATATCGAAGTAACAATTTTAAATATAAATGTGACAAAATATTGTGTAAAATGATAGTTGCTATAAGAATATTTTTTCATATATGTTTTTATAATTTTTCCATATTTTATTTAAGCTAAAAAGTTTTTTGTATGGGACCGTACAATCATACATTTTGTTTCTTTTGTAAACCGGAGATTTTGTTTTATATTATAAAATACAACAAAAAGTAAGAGTATACAAAAAAAACAGAGTATCTCCTACCCTAATTTTTAAATAATTTCTAATTTTAATCTGGTTTAAAATTAAAATTTAATTTGCATTAGATTATATCTTTTTCAAGGTAATAGAAGTCTTTCATTTGCTCAAGCCTTCATTTCAATATACGCATATGTAAATAATATGATATTTATATTAGATAAACTATGGAATTAAATATACATTTATATTATCAATTTTATATTAATAATTTTTTAATAAATAATAAGTGATAGCTAAAGTTTCTGGGGTATCGTGTTGGGATTATAGCTTTGTCAATACATGATGCAATTAATAAAAACAGTAATAATTACATAACTTATTATCTACTTTTTAATACAATTTTTTTCGATAGTTATATACTTATTCAATTGTTACCTTTTTTATTTCAGCAAAGAAATTTTTATTTGATATAGTTAAATTTTGGAATTAAATTTTTGTATTTTTTTCATATTTTTATCAAATTTTATTTCACACATGTGTTTTTGAATTACTTAAAAGAAAGTTAAAAGGAAGTTACTTTAAAGAAAGTTAAAAGAAAAATCTGAGAAAGACATATAATTCCTAATAGATGTAACAGAACTTTTCAACATAATTTATATATGTATATATATATATATATAAATATAAAATAAGATATATTATATATATATAAAATATATATATTTATATATATACATTTTTTCAATAATTTCAATAATTTCAATAATTTGACTGTGTTGTGATTCTATGTAAATGAGCGTTATTTTAAAGCAAAAATATTCTTTTTCTTTATAGATCCGTTTTCTTCCAAACTTTTCAAAAAAATATTTTTTCATCTTTAACTTTATTTTTAATCATTTTGTTGTTAAATAAATATTTAATTATTTTCGCAGTGTGACATTCCAGAATTGAAATTGAAAACTCAATTTTAACTGGATGTTCTGAGTATCATTCATTAGCAATATTTGTTCTTATATTCAAAAGTAATCTATTTGTAAAAATTTACATAGTTTATATAGCTTTATTATATTGTTTAATCACTTCATAATAGTAATTATTACAGTAAGTATTAGACTTTCATTATAAAAATTAAAATCTTATCATTAAATGTTCTTTAAAAATGCTCTTTCTAAATCTTATTATGCACTTGCCATAATAAGATGAATTATAGAAATTAACAAGATATTAGACAACTGTTTTTAATTGATGATAAATAATTTATGATTAAAAAAAATCATATTTTTTATTAAATAGTTTATATATTAAAGTCGTTTATGTATTAAAGTCTATATTATTTATTGAATGATGCTTATTTATTGAAGTATTATCTGAGGGATATCAATTACTTATTTGTGTTATGAGTAATTAATTATTTTTATATCAGATGAATCGTATGATTAAAATATTTATGAAAATAGTTTTTATATTTTGACAAGATTCATTAGGTAGAGATTATTAATACAGTTACAACAAAAAAGATTGTCTGTATTCTTGCCGAAGAATGAATGCAATTGTGATATTAAAATATTTTAAACAACTCTATATGTGACATATATTTTCCTGAAATATATTATGCAATAATGCAATCATTTGTATCATTATAACAAAGAAAAAGTCGAAATTTTATTATTCCTTTGAATCGATAATTGAAACAAAATTAATATTTAAAAATAATCGGGAAGTTCTTTACACACATTGAAATGTTATATATTTTATATGATATTGTTTATATAGGATATCTCAAATCACAGATAATAATTTCGGGTAAAAAACAGGTTTTATAAAATATTCTAAGATGGAAATTCTAATATGAAAATGTCAAGACAATAATATAATAATTTTTAAATGCGAAGCGATTAAAGTTCATCAATAATAATTGAAATTTTATTTGCTTAAATATGATAAAATTTCGTAAATACAACATAAATATCTCCGTAATCAAAAGTTTTTTAATCATTGAAAATATTGCACAAATATATATTAATAATATTATAAAAAACTATATTTTTTTATATACAGTATATTTTTCTATTGCGTCCATTAAATTTATATATTGCGCAATTCAACTTTACATTTGAAATAACCAGTTATTATAGCTATTGCGCAACATAGACGTTGAAATTATTATCATATTCACATGCCTATTCATGTCATTCATATTTCAATATACGTCAACCATATAAAATTTCAGTTTTATCATTAATTAACTTTAATTGCTATTTAAAAATTATATATGCACAATATTTTTATCTTAGAATGTTTTATATTATTTTTATGTTAGAATGTTTCATATTTTCCTTCATAATTAGTGCTGTATTTAACTAATAATTAATAATTTAATTAATAACTAATAATTTTAAGATAAGAAAATGGTTCTCAGTTATTCTGTATAAAGAATGTATATTTTATAAAATATCAATCTGTATAAAAGTATTATAGTTTCAAAATTTTCGTATTGGAATTTTTATTTTAGGATATTTCATAGGATCTTTATAATTATTACTGATAATTTAGGGACATATAAGAACAATTATATTTTTATTATGAATGAAATGTACGATCTGACTTAAATAATGTAAAATTATCCATTATATCGAAATCCCGTTTTAAAATATTTGATGGAAGTTAATTTTTCCATTTTAATGAAACAATAATATATATGATGTATTGCTATCATGCAATTATTTTAACAGTAATTATTAATACAGTAATTATTATTAGAAAATTTTTAATATCTACTATAGAGTTAAGCGCACATGTTTATATATATATATACACACTATGTCTATAAATAATCAAATTAATTAGAAGATATAAGTAATTACAAAAAAATAATAATCATGATAGGTTATTCCTATTTTTTCATTATTTGACTATTATTTGATTATTCATATTTGACTATTTGCTTCATACTTTCTTTTATTATTGATCATTAGAATATATTTAACAATATTTCTTTCATTAAGCAGGAAATAATATCTCAGGACTTTTCGATTCAATAAAGAATAATATTTTGCATTTACTGGACAATGAATGAAAAATACTCTGTATAATTTATTCTGTGCGTACGAATATAGGATATGTACGTGCGCATGCGATCGATTAATAATATATAACTACAATGTAAATAGTTAAATAAAAATAAAAGTAATGAATAATTTCTCTTTTTTTTGTGTTTATTTTTGTTTATATTTTTAATTACTTATGTCAATTTGACTATTACATAATTTATATAAATATATATGTATGCTTGTTGGAAAATCATTTCAAATTAAAATAAATAATAGTACAGAAATTTTAAAAATTAAGAAATGAAATCATAAAATCAATTATAGTAATTTCGAATAGAATTCTATTTATATTTTTAATAATATTTGTGATAATATATGCAAGATGGATTCGGATAATATAAATAGATTCATATTCGTGAAGAAGTAAAATGAATTGAGTCAAATAAAAATATCTTTTTGTATCATTATTTTTATCTTCCTATAATTACTTATATCCTGTAGTTAATTTAATTATTTGTAGACATAGTGAACATATATACAAGCATGCGCGCTTATCTTTATAGTAATTATTAAAAGTTATCTTGTCTTCGCAATAATTATCGAAATTATTGAATATTAATTAAAGGAGATAATAAATAATCGTATGTTTTCTGAAACAATAAAGTCATATGAAGTATTTCAGATATTATAGCCATCTCTTAAAAATATGAAAAAAATGCCAGTGACATGTTATTTTTGCTCCATGCTATGTATTTACTGTCGTTGCTAGAGCTGCTATCATCTCTCTGTCTGTTACTTTGGCGTGAGATGCACATTCATTTGCCAATCTTCTTTAAATCTTTTGGTATGACTTTTGGTATGACGGATAGAATATTTTTTAAACTAGATTGACTATAATAAATATTTTATCTGTGGCAAAATCCTATGTAGATATATAAAAAGATCTATTCTGGGAATTGAAACTTTAAGTTTTTCATTATATTACTTTTATATCATCACTTTACATCGCTCTATATATATTATACAAAATAATCTAGAAGCAATTAAGTAAACTCTGTAAATATTCTCTGCACGAAAAAGCAATTAGTTTTTACAAATATAAATATCATCCTTAGATAAAATATATTATAATATTTTTAAAAAATAACTGTTTGCTTTTTAATAGCAACATATATTTAAGCAACATAAAATACATAAATATTTTTACTAATAATTAATTAAAGATATGAAGGTATGTGTGCAAATTTTAGAACTATTGCTCTTGTCTAATATAAATGTTTTTCAGATATCACCACAGTCATTATATAGATAAAACAGCCTTTATAATTATTAAATATATTTTTGTCAAATATAAATATAAATATTAAATATAAATATAGATATAAATATTAAATATAAATATAAATATAAATGTTAAATATAAATATAAATATAAATATAAATGTTAAATATAAATATAAATATAAATATAAATGTCAAATATAAATGTTTTTTATATGATGGATTAAAATTTTTATATAATTATACAATATATTATAAAACCACATAGAAGTTTTCAATTCAATCAATCCGTCTTCATTAATTTTTCTACAAGTGTTAGTTTGTTTATTACTAGTCATCTTTTATATGTAAAATATATGTCTATAAATTATACAATCAATCAATTATACAATCAATCAAGCGAATACTCTAAAATATTATACAATACTAAAATACTAACAAACTAAATGTACAATGTACAAACTAAAATATTATAACAAATACTATAAAAAACAAAAAAAATATAGATTGAAATGTTCTGATACATCGCATATTTCTCGAAAAAAATTACTGTAAGTACTGTATGAGACGGTAGATTTATATGTTTATTTAATAAAAATACAAACATAGTGGAAAACAGAGAGGGAGAGAAAAAAGCACTCAATAAGAATAAAATAAATAAAAATTATATTATGATTTATTATGATTATATTATGATTATATTATGATTTATAATTCACAGTATGATGCCAGGAATTAACTTGAAGATGAGATACTGATCAAAAGTGATCAAAGATTTCTTATATTCAAACGAAAATTTTCATTTACATTACTAAAAATCCTTAGCTTATATATAATACAATTATTTGTTTATACAGTTAAAATAACTGTCATATTTTTTGATAACAATGATAATTTATACTATAGAGAACGCATTAAAGATGATTATTTGAAATTAGTAAAAAGAAAGGATTAAAGTATTTTGAAATCTATTGTTTAATTTATATATTGATGCTTCTTTTTTAGAAACGTATTTCATTGATTATATTTGATTGAAATATGTCATTAAAGATTTTTAAAAACCTACAAGTGAATATTATTGAAAATGGTATTTGGAAATTTATATTCATTTGATCATTTAATCACAAAATTTGTAAAATATATTATATTGATTGATACAACTTACTACTTCAATTTATTAATGAAGATTATTTATGAAACAAATTCTTTACTTCTTATACTCTGGTAAAATAATACGAATACATTTTATTATTGCATAATGTAGCATTAATAGTTTACTTAAAAAATGATATTGTAATGCAAGATTCTTTGTATTCAAATTATTATTATTGTTTATAATAAATTAAAATAAAATAATTATTAATAAATTGATTATAGATTTATATCAAGAAGTTTCTTATATGTCAATGGACATTCTTAGCATTAATAATTTTATATATTTAACACGATTTTTATTTAAGAAGCTTTTATTTAAGAAACAAATTAGTATTTAATGAATATCTATTTCTCTCTCTCTTTGAATCATATATCTATCAAAGTAATGCCGATTAGGATATAATGTAATGTTTAGCGGAAATATTCTTGTCAGAAATTTCTAATATTAAAAACATATCAATATATTGCATCTATGTATTTTAATGTTTTGAAAAGTTGATAAAAACTAATAATAATATAAATTTTTCATAAGTAATGATAGTTATGTTACATTATGTAAATAAAATATATAATAAAATATAGAAACAATTGAATCATGTAAGGAAAGAATTTTTAAGTAATATAAATAATAATTCTCGTTTAAGTACAAAAAATCTTTAATTACGACATACATCAATTTAATTACATACATTTTAAAATAATTTTTGTTTATTTCTGTATTATTGTACTTATATTGTCAAATAAAAATTATTATAAAAATTATTTATTTATTGATTATATGATCGTACTCAATTAAACTTGTCTCATTATCCAAGATTCGAAGTAATTTTCAACGAAAATATATGATTAATATATGAAAATATATGATACCAAACCATTGATAACTAAACCATTTCATTTAATACTTTTTGTATTTTCGTAATTTTCGAAATTTATTGATTTCTTATTGGTTGTGTTTCAATTTAATTTTATATGATACCAATTCGTATGTGATACTGCAATTGTATACAAATGCGAATGTAATATATTCATCGTCAATTTTTTCTTTTTAATAAAAGTTATCCTAATTTGTTTACTCCAATAATATTTGTATAAATTGCTCTATTTTTGAAGACTGACATCTGATCATTTTGAATTGTGATCGTGATGCGCACAATGTGCGCTTAACTGGATATTTTATGTGCTATATAACGTCCATTGATCGTTTGATTATATCAAATGATAAGAACAATAGCTCGTGTCTCTAGCTTATCTATGTAGTTGGATATATATAGCTTCGTTTTATCATCTTAATTTATTACATCCGTAGTGAGAGGCAGTCTGTGCATTGTATAAAATGCTGTTCAATATGGAAATTTTAGTTTTGTTCTACAAAAAGTAAATCTGCACAGAAAACAAGAAATGAAATATAATAAGTTTTATTTTATTTTATCTTCTTACTTATTTTTATTATTAAATATATAATTAAATGAAATTCGTATTTTCGTATATTTGAAAATTATTGGATAGAATTATGTGATGTTTCTTATAATAAATATAAATATATATAAATATATATAAATATATATAAATAAATATAAGATATAAAGATCTTAAAAGTAAAATAATTTTTATTATTGATTCGTCTGTCAATCGCAGGCAATATTTTTATTCAATGTATATACGAATATAATAACATAAAATTATGTAAAATGAAAGTACAAATGAAATATATTAAAATACATTAAAAAAATGTATTTGTTTGATTATTGAAGAAACAGAGAAAAGAAACCAGAAAACAGTTTTTTATTACGCTTCTTATAACGCTAAGTGCAAATACTTCAATACATGAATAGTTTAGTTTTTATATTCAATGTAACTATTAATTTAATCTCAATCAAGTTATTGAAATAAGAAAAGTATTCTTGATTTTAGAACATTTAGAATATTCAAGTTTCAATTTCAAAATTTTGCACTAAGGGCATTAAGTATTAATACTAATATATTTAAAAATAAAATTAAGTCCATAATAATAAAAACATGATTTATAGAGAAAAGAAGCGCTTTCCAAAATAATGCTTGTTCATATATAGCGTTTGGAGTAATGAAAAGAATTGATGGTACTCTTCTATACACTTTATAGTCCACTTTATAGTCCACTTTATAGTCTCACTTTTTTTGATCTTTTTTTAACCAACTCTAAAATGCATTGCATTATGGTGATCATAAAAAAATTAACGACAATAAAATAACAAAAGAGATATGGAATTTTCGCTTCAACAAAAATTTCTTTGTTGTTGGATTAAAAAGTTAATATGGGATAAATATGAGATAAGTAATCGTAAAAGAAAATATATCGAAGAATAGATAATTTTTATTATTGATTGAATAAATTATTTCAAACTATAATTGATTATCATTATTATTTATTCATTGAATAAATAATATTCAATGTTTGTATATTCTTAATATTTGTATATCCCTAATAAAGAAATATAATATATCTATGATAAAAAGATGTTTTATCTATGTATACTCATGCATATGTATTCAGAGGAGTACGGGCGCATATTCTATTTTAATCAATCTAGCCAATTTTCTTCGAGATTATAAAAAAATGTTTCAAATAAAAGTGAAACAGTTTCAAAGGTGTTTCGGTCAAACATTTTTTCATAGAAGTAGATATAATAGATATATTAAATAGATATAAAGATTATTTTCTCTTTTTTAAATTTAAAGTTGATTATTTTCATATCAATTTTGAAGACTGAGAATATAAATTATAATTATTTTTTTCAATTAGATATAATACAAATTTTATAATTTTAATTTATTAATTTACAAAATTAATGTTTTAATTTAAACTATACAGCTAATTACGTTTTCTGATTTATTTATTTATATACAATTATGTTTTTTGAGATTAGTAATGTTGATATTTAGTTGATATAAATAATAATTATTAGTTGTATTAATTATGATAGAACTGGTTATTATAAATATTTCTATTTTAATTTATTTAGTTTTGGAAGAAGGAGTAAAGAGGAAGAATGGAATAAAGAGTAATTTTTATTTATTATTTAGTTTTTAGAATTTTTGAAAGAGTAATATTTAATTATTTTGGTTTTATGATTCGATATTATAAGGATAATTATTATAATTTATTTTCATTAAATAAATTTTAATATTTGTGATTGTAACCTATCTCATGAATATAATGATCATACATTTAAAATCATAGATATATAAAATTGAAAAATATCATTCATTATATTCAAGAAATTAATTTGTATATAAATTGAAATAAGTTTGGCACAATAATGCTCTTGGTAACGTAAATTGTATTTATGATTCTTTATAACCAATGTTTCCAAGCTGTTGGATCGATGCGGATCTATGAATTGATTAACATGTTCAATAGATTTAATCCAGTTAAATTTTTTCTTATGGAATTACAAAAATGAAATTTTTTAAGTCGAGCCCATCCATAATGCCAGATGAGTAATAATTATCTAAATGAAAGCTAAATGCTATTAGAAATTGAAAGATCACTTAGAGAGCAAATTAAGATGTATATTAATGCCTGCGGATGTGCATTCGAATACGGAAGATAAATTTTCAATCTTTTTATATCCATCTTGAGTATTTATAATTTTGAGATACGCTACAATCTCAAAGTAAATGTCTTAAGAAAATGATAATTTTATTTTAAAAAGTGAAAATAATATTTATATCTTTTTGGTTCTTCCATTTAGAAAAAATAATGAAACTAATATATGTCTTCCTTAAAATTGTTTTTATCTAAAATATTTTTTTTATAGATAAATATCATTAATCATTTCAGAAAGATTTCAATTAACTGAGTAATTAAAACGGAGTATTCTGTATATGTTATTAGAGCAATAATGATTAATGAACATAATAAGAATGTATTAAATTGTAATTTTTTCTGCACCATTAGACAATATTTAAGAATAGCAGGTTTTACAGATGTCGGTAAAAAAGATACAATATTCTATTATAATTGATTATTTTAAGCGAAAATGTTCATATAAACATTTGTGTATCATATTTTTAATGATTTTAAGGATAGTTTGAATTTAGCGCGCAATATTTCCACTACACCTGCCGACCACTGTTTACTTTCTTTCCTTGTGATTATTACGCGTCTATTGAATGTTGCATTTATTGTAACATTGTAGAGTGCTATTCTCGCGCATATTCACAAATATCGAATATAGATATGCTGTATGTTTATAGTTTCCTGTGATGGTATTGCCATTATTGCTGTTGGAGAATACTGTTGGTACTTTCCTACGTGCAGAATTTTGGATTATAGAATGTTTTCAAACTTTTGCAAAAAAGAAACGAGAAAACACAAACGCATTAATGTTGATGCTAGAATTTTTAAAAATTTATTATAAGTTTTAAAAGATGCATTATTTGAACAATTAATTAGAAAATGTACATAGCATCTTTTTCTTAAGAATAATTTTACAATTGCGCATTCAATTTCGGAAATTATTTGAAATAGGACATATATGAATATTGCCAGAATATTGATTTTTTTTTTCGAGATATTCTGTATAACAAAAATGCATCTTGAAAAAATTATTTAAAAAGATATTCATATTCGCGGAACAGTAAAATAAATTTCCCTAACTTTCTCTCCGTACTTAATATTTTAACGTATGGCTACATAGGCATATGTTTCTATTTTATATTCATATGTGCATTATAATTTCAAGAGAAACAATAGCCGAGAGATAAGAGCGATTGCCTGCCAATTGGAAAACCCAAGTTCGATTCACAGCTTCGATCCAATACAAAGTCCTCTCTTTTCGATTCTTACGATTGAAAAAATACCATATTCATACATACTCATTCTGTCTCTTCTGACATGCAAATTGGAATAAAAGAAAAAAAGGTGCTTCTAATTGAGAGCTAGGCGTAGAATGGTTTCTTAACATTGTAAAAATCATACATTAAAAAGCCTAAGAAATGTCTCGGAGACGAAAGTGAAAATTAGACATCGGACAACATCGTAAGCATCTAACCCAATTACATATGCCGCACGCGCACGCGCGCGCGTATCACACACGTACATATCATAATTTCGATTTTAGAATAATGATTCCTACTTGATTTAATTTATTATTATTACATTAATCATGTTTATAAATATCCATATATACTCACATCGGATTCTTTATCTGTATCATGTTTTAATGTCAAAAATGTATTTATTTTTATATATCGAGATAGAAATATTCATTTTGAAAAGCTTGTATTTCTCAGCATAATAAGGTCATTCATGTAAAAAGATATGATAAGATATAAGATATATGACAGAAATTTATATCTGTTCAGACTAGTATACTTTAATATTATTTGTAATCAGAATGTTGTCGCAAACATTGTCGATAATATCATTACAAATAAATCGCGTGGATATGTAAATGGAAATATTTCCATTTAATCTTTTGAATATAATTTAACATTCGTGCTCGTTTATGTATGATACGGTATATATAATATAGATAAATAAATCTTTAGAATACAAATCTTTCTGAATTGTATGAATGATGTAAATATCCTGATCTCTACATATAAAAACAATATTTTTTTTAGAATATACGATATGATTCGATTATGATTTATTTAAAAATGTAAATGGATCTTTAAAATGGAACTTATACTTGCGAGATTAGTAATGTTATGACGTAATGTTTTTATTTATTACGTTATGATGTAATGTTCTTTATGTTACATTATGTTACGTTATGTTATTAACATTATGTTTTTATTATATTGAAAGTGTTAACTCTACACTTTTTATTATCTGAAAAAAAGTTTGGAAAAATAAATATGCATTGATCTTCTGTTATGTAAAATTTTTATTATATACGATAAATTGTTGATAAATCATACTCCGTAGAAAGAGAGAAAGCAAACATATTTTTATGAGATATTCATCAACTTTTTTCATGATATTTATACGTATCATTTCTTATATAATATGAAGTATCATACTTTCTATGCATATATTTAGTTTACCCGATCAGTTTTGCAAGTGCGAAATGAATAGTTTATACGATGTGATCGTAAGTTATGATAATTTACAAATACATTCTTGCATTTCATTTACGTTGATCGCTTTGTATAAATTACTTGATAACGTAATACGTTTCTTGGTAATTGCGATGAGATTTCATTATTCATAAATTATTATTCAAAGAATATAGCAGAATATTTTTACATATTTTAAAATTTGTTATATATCTTGTTATTATTTCTATAAGTCTTCTATCTGTATTATAGCAATATAATACGTTGCAAAATGTATTAGGGATATATAATATATCATAACACTGTTGTTTATTTTTAAAAGCTTATTTTGTGTTAAAAATATTAAAAATTGCTTGAAAATGCAATGTTAATATTTTCTGAAAAAATAGTTTTTTAATATCCTTTTAATATTCTTTTAATCTATCTTTTTAATAGTCTCTTAATCTTTTTCCTCTAATCAAATTAATAATCCAAAGTCTGTTGAATTTTGCTAATATTTTTATGCAGACAGACATAGCATTGATACAATAGATTAAATATTTTATGATGGTTATATCACTGGCTTATAACAATTAGTAATATAATAACAAGATACGCAATAAATTTATATGTATCGTAAGACTCGATATGTTCTAGAACATGCTGGAATTGATCTAAATAAGAAACTAAACATTCATCGTATTGGAATTTCCTTGTTTCATAATATGATTCATAGAGATATGATTCGTAGAGATCGCATATTGTTTTATCGCGCAAAAGCGAGCTAGCATCCAAGAAGTCAAAGAGAACAACTTATTTAGATGACATTATTTTAGATAACAATATAGAAAATATTTATATAATAATATTTTAGTAATTTTAAACTTTAAACAATTTTATATCATGTGTTTCCGTATTTTATATTAATAATTAATAATTTTGTGTCTTATCCATTATTTGTTTTTATAATTATCAATATATCTTAATTATTATAATAAAAATTCTTACAATAAAAAATAACATAAAAGTTAAAAAGATACAAAAGATTAGGTCATATACTAATGAAAAAATTAAATCATTATTATATGCATGATTAGCTAAAAGATGAATATTTCACATTATTATAAAAAGTTATTATGTAAAATTATTGTGTCACATTAAATTAATTATGTCATATTAAAAATTTATACATAATATTTGGAAAAAGAGTAAATATAATGTAACTTTTAAATATAAATCTAAAGTTAGTTTTCTTTCGTTTAACAAACATTTCATAATACAAATTATATCATGATAAATTATCATAACATTACATCATAATAGTTGCAATATTACATAAAAGTTGCAAAATGCAAGTTTTTTCGAATATATTTTATATATAACAACAATAATTTTTGTTTTCAATCTAAAATATGAGATTAAGATATGGGATTAGAACAGTCATTTTTAAATTATAAATATAAAAATTTACATATTTTAGAAAGAAAAAATTATATTAATTCTTCAGATATTTTTTGTATTAATTTAAACGGATTTTTATTGACAGCAAGTATATTGATGGCAATAGGAAGATTGCGCTATAATAGGAAAATAGATGTCTTATTATCTGGGATTCTCCCCCTTTCATCGCATTAGCACGAGCTCATGAAATTCAATATTAGTATCGCAGCAAAATGCAACATTGATATAATATATCAGTGACATTATATAAAATATGAAAATATTTTTTTTTCTTATTCTATTAGCAAATTAGTTATTCGAATTATAAATATTTTAATAATTATATTAATAATATAAGATAACACATGCATATATTTATAAGAAATAAATTTTTCTGTATCCGATGTACAATATATTCAATTTATAAAATCTAAATATTAAAAAATATTTTTAGTTACGATAAATAATTGTAAGATAAAGATTGAAAAATGGTTAATAAAATCATGCATTAGCAATTATACTTTTTTTCTTTTAATAAGGTTTCTTATATATAAAATTATTTTTATATATAAAACATATTTATTAAATTAAAAAAGAATTATATATATATACATATATTTATATATACATATATATATATTTACATATATATATATATATATATATATATATATATATATATATATATATGACATTACAAAAATGGAGTTAGGTTTTATGAAGAAATTTTTTACTTGTTTCTTTATTACATATTTTTTCTATTATTACTACTATATTAAATTTCATAATATATTTTCTTTCTTCATTATTGGTTATAATTATTTTATTAAGATTTCCATAGCATGATAATATATATATATATATATATATATATATNATATATATATATATATATATATATATATTATCATGCTATGGAAATCTTAATAAAATAATTATAACCAATAATGAAGAAAGAAAATATATTATGAAATTTAATATAGTAGTAATAATAGAAAAAATATGTAATAAAGAAACAAGTAAAAAATTTCTTCATAAAAACTAACTCCATTTTTGTAACAAAATTATATCATATATAATTTAATATGCTTCATATATATATGTATATATAAATATATATATATAATTCTTTTTTAATTTAATAAATATGTTTTATATATAAAAATAATTTTATATATATATATATTTATATAAAATATATTTACATATATGTACATCTTTAAGTTATTAATTTTGTTTTTATAAAGTTTATAAAATATAATTTTTGAATTATCATATATATATATATATTATTACATAAATTTTATAAAATAATATATATGTATATATATATCATATTGTCTTATAAAATTTATATTTTATCTATTTATTTAAAGAAACAGATGTTTAAACAAATATAAATTATATTATAAGGAAACAAATAAAAAATTTTTAGACTAATAAGATTTATAGGAAATTAAGATATACAATTTGTTTAGAAAAAAGGAAAAAGAATATTATTCCAAAAATATAATTTAGAAACACCATTTTGCTTAATCGTTTCAGTTTATTTTATATATATATATAATTTTGTTATTGTTTAAGATGATATTTTCATTTTACATATTAATTACATTAAATATGATTAAATTAATTATCATATCGTAATTACGATATAAAATTAATATTAACTTTAGCTTATCATTACATGGTCAATATGTGCAATAGCATTGTAATGATCAGTATATTTTCCTTAACTTATTTGTTTAATATATTTTGTCTATATATATTTATATATATTGTATGGATAATATGTATCCTATATTTTTTAAAATTACTTAATTATCTGTTCATTTTTATTTAAAAATTATTGCATCCATTTAGTATGTTAAGATTGTATATCATGAAAATTATGATTCCAAACTCAATAATATTATATATATTCCAAAAATGTGCATATATGATCATATTCACATATATACATAATCTTTTTAAAAAATAATAAATTTTAGAAGAATATATAAGTAATATTTTCTTTTTTCTTGTTCTCCTTTTCCTTTTCTTCTTCCTGTTTCATTCTCATCTATATTAATCATAAAATTATGATTTTTTAATCCTTTCTGATGTGTTCTATAGTTGACATCTGTTTTGAGCATTTTGATATCAATCTGTTTTGAGCATTTTGATATCAATCTGTTTTGATATCAATCTAATTAAAATCGTAATATTTTATATTTTTATTTGAGTTATAAATCAATAATTTATGCATTTGTTCGATTATATTATTTGACATTTATAATAATATTTTAATATTACAATATTATAATATTATAATATTATAACAATTAAATATACATGCATATACGTGCATATACATTACATTTACATGTGTAATGCGTGTAATATGTATAATATGTATAACACGTATTATATAATTTTATGCGTGCGTGCGTTCATTACTTATTTTATTACATATTTACTTATTATATAATATATTATTATTATATAATACACACATACATACATATATACATAGACATATATATACATCATTTATTATATAATATATTAGATGTAAAAATTAATTCGTTATGTTTTTAAAATTAATTTAAATTAAAGATTTATTTATTGAAAAATTATATATATTTAAATTTTCAAAATATTCACTATTTTGATAATTTTATATTTTTGGGCAACTGACTTTTGAATAATTTTTTCTCGAATAAAATAATGATTTTAAATTAATAAAGTTGTCAATGCATCTTATTACTTAAAATACATCTTAAAATCGGCGGAATTATGATATTTTAATTTTAAATGTTGGAGCGACTATAACTGTCATAAGCCGATAGGAGTCTAATGAATAAGATGTATGAGAGAAAATTTCGCAGAATTTCACAGAAATTTCAAAAAATAATAGATGTTGTTTATCTCTTTTGTCGATTTGGACGAATATTGTCATATTGCAAAATGCTACCATGAAAAAGCTCCAAATGATTATGTTTTCTTAATTTCATCATTCAAATGAATAAATTGCTGTTGATTACGTTCGAAGAACGTATTAAATCTTAAATTTAATTAGATTAGCAACTAAATAACAACCCATAGTATATTATATCTTTCCAATTCTATCAAATACACAATTTGATTTTTTGAAATGAATGTTCAGTTCATGATTGACTAGATTCAATCCATAATTTTCTTCGGTTAAGATCATATAAAACCTATTATTCATCGTCTATTATAATTTTATACAAAAATTCTGCTATTTAAATCTTGTCAATAAGAATATGAGGATATATTGTCGATCTTTGTTTTTTAAACTCATGTAAAATTCAACAGCTAATTTTTGGATTTTTACTACTTCATTCAAACAATCGCTTTCTGGATTATTTCAAATTGTAAAATGAATTCCTATTAAGTTTAAGTAGAAGTTTTATTGAATAACTATTCGAGCTCCTCGTATAAAAAATTTTTTTTGCTTGACTGGACTATTCTCAATTGGAAAAATCAAAATCAATATATGTATGATATAACTTTTTATATGTTTTTTATGTTACAAGACTCTATCCAAATCCAGAACAAATCATAACAACTTTTTAAAAATTGAAACATGATGTGAATACAAGAGAGAATATAATATGTAATGTTGTTTTCTAGATGCTATTGTCATCTTTGATGCTTGAAATTATATTTTCTGCTTTGTTAATTTATGGAGTTCTTTAAATATTAAAGTTGGCATTTCAATATCTTAGAATGGTGAAGGAATATTTAAATTTCAAAGGGAATTATTAATGATATAAAGGCATCGAATTAATTTGTACATTTAATGTCGTATAATATATATATATATTAGTATAATATTTATATTAATTTTTTGCTTCTCTTCACCGATCTTGAAAATCATTTTCAATTAAAATATCTAACGATTTTTCTGTGATTTTGAATCAAATATTGACATTTACATTTTTAAGATACTCCATGAACTAGTGGAATAACACAACTTTCAAAAATAGATCTATTATAGACTTTGATAAGAAGCATATTTGGCATTGCACTTTTCCATATTTCAACTAAAAAAGAACATCGCTGAAACTGCTGCAATGATGATGCTCTTGATGAAGTTGTAATGATTCATATGATTTGCGAAAATTGGTATATAAAAGATTTCACAAAAGAGATTTTAATCTTAAAGATAGAGAACGCCCCGGTTAAAAATTTGATGAGGAATTATAATATCTATAAAACTTAAAGAAAACAACAGAAAAACAATTTGCTATACAATTTTACAACAAGAGAGTTGTATAACATAACAAGCGTATGTTCCTTTTCCTTCTTTGTAAACAATTTTGTATACTTTAATTTCCTATAAATCTTATTAGTCTAGAAATTTTTGATCCGATTCTTTATTGTATATTTTTATTTTTTCTATTACTGTTACTATATCAAATTCCTATATGACATCATAACATTTTCTTTCATTGTTATTATCTATAATTATTTCATTACAATAAGCGCAATTTTTTGTTGATTTATATAAAGCTGGAAAGATTTTTAAGAAAGCAAGAAATTAATTTGTACACTTAATATATTTTCTCTTAACATATTATATAATACACTAGTATTATATAACACAGTATTATGTAACATATTATGTAATAATATAAATAATTCTGATCATTAATTGTTTTATTTCTTAAATTATATTTATAATATTTAGCTTTGCTAGATGTATAAATAATATATTAAAATGTAAAATAGTGTAACATATAGTTAATGTATTATTTTTAAATTATGATTGTAGATTGAGAAGTATTATATTTCATACGAAACTTTATATGAAATCTAAGATAATGAATAAATAATAATCAAATAATAGATAAATAAAAATAAATATCAAATAATATTTAATAATATAAATATATAAATAATCAAATAACAATAAATAAACTATTATTAAATAAACTATTAACAAATAAATTGTTATTTAATAAATATAATAATATCAATATAGTAATAATATAAACGGATTATTATAACACAAGTAATAGATAAATTAAGGGAATAAATAAAAATAATATATTTTTAAATTCTTCTAATATATACTTTTTATTATTCTTAAATTTTCCTTAGACTTATTAATCATTGATTGCTTCGCGCTTTATAGAAATGGAAATGCAGATTGAGAGTAAAAATCAGTTAAGATATAAAATTTTCCATCTTGATGGTAATATTACATTATTTCATGATTTTAGCATACTTAATCTTTAGATGCAACAGAGAAATTTATTTAAAAAAATATTATAGAGGAGTAACAGTGATATGTTATTTTTTTTCTCGCGTGCCTATGCGTGTTACTAAGTATAGCTGCTGCTTTGTCTAGAGTATTTCATTCATTATTTTGGCGCGTGAATCCGATTTGCAAATCACAAAATTAATAATTCTTTTCTTTACGAAGATCACAAAATAGTGTGGAACTTTTCAGTTACACAGAATTCACTCTATCTTCATTTGAGCGTTAATTAGATTATTATCAGATAATGTATAATGTATGCGGTCACATACACATACACATACACACACACACACACACACACACACACACACACACACACACGTCTTATTATTATTTCTATTTAAATTTTTATTATTTAGAAATAATAAATATATTAATTATTTTGTTCTTATATTGTCAATTCATATATACATTAATTTCTTTCATATTTTTAAAAATCTGATCATTCATATCTTAGAGGAAAAAGACAGATAACAGAATTATAATAGAATAGTCTTTGAAGAATAAAATCTCTTATAAGGAATAAAATCACTGTTAGGAATTCCCCACTGAAATAGCGACACTCTGGACGTTCCAGATTATAGATTAACACATTTACGTGTTAAGGAAAATGCGGAATTTCCTTCAAAATTATATATTTAGTTAAGAGAATGTTACATTGTTTGTATCGTATTAAAAAAATTATTAGATATTTGAAAATATTGTTTCGATCGTTAGATATAATATTTCTTTATTTATACTGATAAGTTATTGTTATTGATTGAAGTATTTTTGTCTACTGTTGTAGACAATTCTTATAACTCTTATAAATTTCTTCTTATAAACATTCTTCTGTTGTAAAGAAGTATTTTTGTATTATGGTATTGCAATGTGTGCATGGTTAGCCATTTAATTATATTTATGTTTAAGTAACAAGATATATTTATTTTTTAAATATTTACGTTTAAGAAACAAAAGATTCAGATAAGATATTATTTTGTAACTATATATTGCGCTTCTTCTAAATATGTTTTAATTGAACATATGTGTATATAATTTTATAAAATATAATTTTATATAGTTAAATAACATATAATTATATATGCAATTTATTATAGAATAAAATTATACATTATATAATTAAATAAATAAAATATTTATAAATTAAGTAAATAAAAATAATTATATAATTGAAAATATATAATATATACAAATAAATTTGTATGAATTATCAATTAGAAACTTACCAGAGAAAAATTATTACATTATTTCAAAAATTACAAAAATTCTAAGAAAAAATGATTCATATAAATATTTCATGCAATATATTATGTCCTTTCTTCTTCTTTAATATATTATTATGAATTGAATCAGTCTCTGCTATAATATCTCAAGATAAATGGCACAAGGATGTAATTATAATTTATCATAATTTTATTTTAATATCATATTTATGATACTCGATATTTTGTAATTTTATTGCTGAATTAAGATTCATGAATATACAGTTGATAATAATAATAATTCTGCGATTACCTAATTCTACGATTTGCATGAGTTGTAAAATATAAAATGAAGATAAAATCAAGAAAAGAGAAAATGTTTCATGAAATATTGAAATGCAATTAGTGAAATTGTGGCATTAAATTAGTTCAATGCTAATTGCTGATTTTTTAATATTGCTTTTAATATTACTGATATTTAATCATGTTCTATGACTAATCTTAAAAAAAAAAATTATCGAGTTGATCTTATTATATAGATAATTTAGACTGATTCGTGGAATTTTATTTTATGGTGAAAATTAAATAATACTACATATTGTGTTATTTGATAAAATCACGAAAACAAGTTATTATTAAACAATTTTAATAATTTTGATATAATTTTTATGTCTGAAAAGAAATAAAGGCACAATCATATTGTAAAATAAAAAAATTACCTCAAAATAATTAATTTCAGAAATAAAATGATCTCGTATCAGACGATTTGGAAAATACAAAATATATTTTAGATACAATTATTTTAAGATTTGCGCGGAAGATTTATGAAAAAGATTTGTCTGTATTGATTAATTGTGTCAGTAATCGAAAATCAGAGACCTTTGTGACGCGAGAGGGACAAACTAATGATTGATCAACTGGTATGAAGTGTTAGTGAAGTAACGGTAGTGGCGAGATGGGGGACAAGGAACAATTCAGTGTCCTCATAGCTGGTTCTATATAAGAGTACAGTATATAAACCAGAGGAAACATTCTCTCGCCGTAACCAACTCGTCGATGACCGAACGTTGAGATCGTATTGAAGAACGATCTAAAGAATCGCGTTGTCTGGATTGAATCACAAGAAAAAAGAAGAAAAGTCAACAAAATAAGAAAATAAAAGAATTGAAGAAAAAAGAATTAAGAGAACCAATAAACTAGAACAAAGAACAAAGAAACATTGAAAGGTGCGCGTTTGATGTATATATAATCATGTGTATATTTTGTTATTTTTTTTATTGGCTTTGAAATATCTAAAAATGGAAGACAAGAATTACAGAGTAGGATCGATGTGTTAAAGAAAAGAATATAAATGTATAAGTGAAAGGAGATTTACTAGAATTTATATTTCAATAGTTGACGGTGCGGCCAGCCACGTAAAAGTGTCGGTTTTCACTGATTCAACACCGCAGGATTGGAGAGTAGACAGAAAAAAAGAGGTAAGTGACGATAAACGGAAAGTTTGGCATCAAGAGCATTGTGTATCGATAAATTACGTGTACTAACAAGGAATAATAAAAATTTTTTTAACATATTTTATAATATAGATAAAAAGTGCGAGTTATTTGGAAGAAAACTTTTTTTTTATAAAAGATTTAGTATATTTATTTTTTATTTCAGATTATTTATTTATTATTTATTTATTTATTCTCAGAATACTTAAATTTACAATATTTCCTCTGTTTAATTAAACATTTTGCATATGTCATTCAATATCAATATCTTAAACTTATTTTTACAAAATTAAAAATTCTAATAACTTTAAAAACAGTAATATATACATTGCATATATACATTGTACAGAACTTTTTATTTATTAGTTTTATGATTTCATTACAGATCACTCTAATTGAAAATCCTCTACTACTGGTAAACAATTTTTGTCGATGTTGTTAAAAATAAATTATATAACTTTTAATATTATACTTCCTTTATGCATTTGAATAAGAGTTTTTTTTACATTTTACATGATGTATATATATGTATGTTCAGCGTTTGTTTTCTAGTAATATGTTCTGTATTGCCAATATTGTGATATTCGCAAATCATAAACAGATTTCAAATTATATACATACATTCAAGTGTATTAATGTTATTCAGTTTCGATTAGTGCTTTCAATAAAGAGCATTAGCTAAAGCCTGACCCTTATTAGAATGAAATAATACTTAGGCAAATAGCGCATACATCAGAATTAGAAAAGTTATTAAATATAATTCATTATAGTTATTATGTTTCTTTATCTAAAAAATAACTTATTATAATTACTAATTACAGATTTTGAAAAGTAATATAGTTATCGTTATTTAAAAGATAATGAATCATTATATTTTCTATTACCTTTTTTAATGCAAATAGCAGAACATGCAGTGCATTTTTAATGCAGAAACAAATCATGCTTAAAAATTGTTATTAGCTACTGCATATAAAATGAAATAACATGAATTTAATAATATCGAAGTAAATCGTACTCTTTATAATCCTTTTATATTTTATATGTAAAAATATAATAACTTTTTTTATAATCCAACATACAATCATGGACAAAATTGCAATACTTTTTTTTCGATAAATTTCGGGAAATATTAAAAGCAAAATGAAATTCGCAATTTTGATTAAAGTCAGAAATAAATATTATCATATTATAATAAATATTATTTCCTCTTAATAAGTCTATAAAATGACAATAAAATGAAATGTTAAATTAGTTTCTCCAAAACTATGAAGCTAGCATTAAAATTATAAATAAAAGAAAGTAAGTTATTAATAAGTTTTCAAGAAAAGTGATGATGTTATCAATAATGTGTCATTTTTCAATTCTGATTGTAATATACATTATTTATGCATTATTTAATCATTATTATATATCATATTAGTTATTGCGTTATATTTAAATATGTTTTTTTTATGAAAAAAACGTTATCTTCACATTAATCTGTGATAAGTAAATACATAATAAACAATTTAGTTATGAGGATTGATCGTATACAATACATACAATGCATATAGTTTGTTTTTATCTATGTCTTTATGTATCATACACAGGATGTTTCATAAAAAGACATGTTTAAATATATAAAAAACAATTTTAAAATGTTTTAAAAAAATATTTCTATAAGAAAAAAAATGTTAAAAAGGAAAGTTGTTTAGTTTTGAGGGAGATATAAAATAATAAAGCTAGTTCGACTTTGCGTGACAATTTCAAGACCACATTATATAGAAATTTAAATAAAAATCTTAATTTTTTATTATAAGTTTCTGTAGCGTATTTGTTATAATACACATATCGTTGTGTGATGAAAACAAACGAATCAAATTAAATGAATTGCATTTTGAAATCTATGAACAATAGATATCTAAAATCTGTCAAGTATTATCTATATCATATGTCTTTAAATCAGACACTAAAGAGTAGAACTTTAGAAATCGATTATTGTCAGTGGGTATTGTAAAAAATCGATAATGATATATATTTTTTATATTTTTATATATTCTTCAGAAAGGAGACTTTTTACAACATTGGTATATTAAATAAATATAATTGTCATTGTTATTATCTATTTATTATTGGTTAATCTATATTAGATGTTAATCTATATTGAATGATTGACAATCAGTATCGATGAACATTAAATATATGGTATAGCATTATCAATTAATATTTAATAAATCCATATTTTTTCAATAGTAATTTTAATAATATAGTTAATGATTAGAATAATTACAAGTTTAAATAATATCAATTATATTATTTAAAACTGGAAGAAAAGAATCGTTATTTAAAGCTGATAGAAAAGAAAAGCATTCAAGGAAATTCCGCTCTATTTTTACAATTATGCATTTATCGGATAAGGATCAGATTATATTCTCTACAAGCGACATGCGTTGCCTATATACTTCATCAAAGTAAAGATTATGTTCATATATTTTCAATTAGAATTGAAATTAGACAATTCAATTAGACAATTTCAACATCATGACAAAAAAGACTAATAATACAGATCGACAATAAGTAAGATAATAGTAATGATAAAAAGCAAATCATAATATTACCTATTTGCATAAATATAAAAAAACTAAAGGTCATCAGATCTGAAGTTATAGTTAATATAAGCGTATCTAATGCATTTCCAAAGTCATTTTTTTCGGAAATGAATATAAAAACTTTATTTTATACTTTTGATATTTTTGATTTATTTCTTTAGAATCATCAAGATCTTCTCAAGAATCATTTTCTTCCCAGACTATGATTATCACTATGATTGTTCGGATATATTATATAGAAATAAAATTATAATTTCTTTTCTCAATCTTTGGCCCAATTTTATTTTATCTTGTTATTTTGCTAATTTCTCTCTCTTTATTTGTTTTTTCTTGCAAAATTGTTTTCTATTTATTCCTATATTACTTCTTAAGATTTTAAGAAATATAAAGACTGTTCTTAGATTTTTATTATATTTATTTGACACTATAAAGATAATAATATATAAATAAATAATTTATTTTGGATTGATAATAATTGATAATAAAATAGATATTGATTAGAAAAATTTAAACATTTTTAGGAATAACTTGATATATATATATATATATATGTATATTATTTTTACTTCGATTTATATATATTATGCTATTGTTTTTGTATTTTATCTTAACTTTTGTTATTAAAGTAAAGTTTATCAATCAGACATGACATCGAACAATAAGACAATTTCGATTTTATTGGATACCATAATTTTTCAATATTATAATTATCCATATCATTATCATAATTCTTCAATATTAGTCATAGCATTTCATTCATAAATATTTCATAATAATTGTTTGTATATATATATTTGCCGGAGTACCATTCTAATAGTACGACTGCAGTCATATCTTTTAGTTTATATAAATAGTAAATGATAATACGCATGTAACTATTATTTTTTAAAAATATTTTCTAATAAGTTGCTCTCGAAAAGCATCCCTCCTACTGTCTGTCCTACGCTCTGATTTGAAAATCTTAATATAAATGAATAACTCTTATTATTACAAATCGCAAAATAATATTGGATATTCTTAATAAACTTTATTTGTTTATGAGCTCGTTATTTTTGTCAAATTTTGTCTCTCTCTCTTTCTTCTCTCTTTTACAGAATGATCCTCATGTTCATACATACACATATACATGCACGCAGAAAGCGAGAGAGAGAGAGAGAGAGGGGGGGGGGGGAGGTGGGATGAAGGGGAGAAAAAGGGAGAGCGAGGGAGAGAGAGAGAGAGAGAGAGGGGGGGGGAGGTGGGATGAAGGGGAGAAAAAGGGAGAGCGAGGGAGAGAGAAAGAGAAGGCATATAATTCGTAGTTTGTAACTTTGTAAATCGTAATACATATGAAAAGTGAACTGATAATTTATGAAAAAAATGATCATATCATTAAATGATAATTTAATTAAGCATAATGAATAAGAAATCTTAATATATACTTATCTCACAAAATGGAAAATAGAAATAAATAATTCTTCATAAAAATTGTAAAAAGTGACTATTTTATATTATATATATATTATCTAAAAATAGTCATATTTTCCGTATTAAATTATTACATAGTAATTTTAATACATTTTCATTTCAATATATTTTAAATGCTAAGATGATTCTTTGTTTTAGTTGTTCAAAATATGTCATCTCTTCTGTATAAACTATTGTTTTAATATAATCCACAAATAAAAATCAATTGGTATGAGATCTAGAAATCATGACTAAATAATCACGGCAGCATCACGGTCAAATATATTATCCGTTCAAGAAAATATATTCTTCTAATAAAAATTGTTGTTCTATTGATAAATTAAAATTCTTCGATAAACTAAAATTCTTCATTAATAAATTATTATTATTATTTCTTAACATTATTTCTAATAACAAGAACAAAACTATGGAAAATGCAAATAAAATTGATAATAATTTTGGAATATGGTATTTCGGCTTATACATTTATACTTCATCTGTGTTGGAAATATATTTTATTGATACAGCGAAGATTTTCGAAAGCATATAAATATTGTGGATATTGAAAATACCATTTCATGTAAATTTTGATTTATAATCTATAAAATCCCTAATATAAATTACGAATTATCATGTTATAATTATTATTATATTGTTCAATTCTTTACTGAGAGAAAGCTCTTTAGGGATAAAGTATCGATTTATTATTTATAGTAAAATAATATGAATTTTTATACAAATATTTTGTTATCGTTAATATGATGCTAGTTGATTTAAAGATACAATTATAATGCAAGATTTTTTATATAATAATTATTATTTGTACATACCAGAAATTCTTTTACAAATTTGTCCATGATGATCATAATTTTTATAAAGAGATTAAAATAGATGAATGAATATTTAGTAAGCTTCTACGTATACATAAGTTGAATAAGATATCTATGATATCAATTAAGATATAATTTTCTTTAATAATCAATTGTACAGGATAATTTTATGTTATAAACATAATAATTTAATTATTAAGAAAATAATTTTTAATTAATTAAATTTAATAGAAATAGAAACTTTCGAATTGGCAAGTTCTATATCGTTTTATGATCGTTTTATGATCTTTACAATAATTATCGAAATATACATTTTTTTTCGGAAAGCGATTATAATTATTGTATAAAAAACATTTATATTGATCCAAAACTGATTGTAATCGCCGTTTTATAATATACGCATATAAGAATCAAGTTAGTGATTGTATCGTTAATATTTAGAACATTGGATGGAAGGCATTTTTAAATTTTCGATATCTATATAATTTATATAATTATATAGATATATTTATATATTTTATATTGCTTAAATAGGCTTATTGTTAAAAAAATTACTGTTAAAAGGTAAACAATTATAAAAGAAATAGTTATCATATCCTATCTGGAGAAAATCTATATTAAAGTTAATTCCTAATTTATTTTTATATACAATATCTACATAGTTTAATTATTTGCTTCATTGATATACAATGGAACGAAGTTATAAAAAAGTTATAAAAACATAGAAACATAAAGAAATCTATTTTAACTGCGATGATCGCACTGATGTTCATGCGAGATAGTACATAAAAGTTACATTCTCTGCACTTCACTGCAAGTATTGAAAATTTACAGTTCATATCGCGAATGTTATAGATTATCAGTACTTGTAACATCGAAAGACAGCTAAAAAAGAATTCTAGACATAATAGTCACTTTTATTGCCGTTATCTAGTAACGAAAATAGATGTGTCGCAAGAATAATATGTCGCTGGAATTTTCTCTGATATTTTTTAACACATGGCTATCGTATTTTTGTCTGAACATTTTGTCTGATGTCATATGATTGTACCGTCTTACGAAACGTGTTAATATTTCTTTAATTAATATTTTGATAATTATTGGAAAGATCACAAAATGGTACAGGATTTTTCTATTTAATTCAATCTATTTTATCTCTTCATAAGTTAGTCTGTTCATTACCGTACATTCTGTATATAAAATTATAAATGTTGAAAATATATGCAGAATTCTATTTAATAAATTATACGAATGGATTCTAATATAATTCCATTTATATAATTTATTTCAATTTAATTTTTTAAATTCTTGTATTATTATTTATCTTAATTTGGAATGATCTTTATGTATATTATATAATATACATAATATACATAATGTACATAATAATATCAATAATATATATTATGTATTCGAATTTATTACGATGCAAGTAATGCAAAAAAATGCAAATAATTAAAAATAACAAAAATAATAAAAATAATAAAAATAATGAAAAACTGTTTTGCTAAGAAACTATTTTTATCTATATTTAATTGTGTGACTCATATTTACTATGATATTAATCAATTATATAAGTCATATACAATTAATTTACATATGCGTGTATATGTACGCCCACAGAAAAAACATAAAGATATATTATAGATATATTATAGTTAAATGTATTTAATAACATGATTAAGTAGTTAAGCAGAAATAATGAATACTCTATCATCTATCATCATCTATCATCATGAATACTTTAGAATCTACGTTTAAAATAATTAGCATAATTATTACTGTGATTTTAAAATTTTCTCTATAAACATATACAAAATATAATACAATATTTTAATATAAACAACTTCTAAATATCTATTTCTATTCGCCAATTCAAGGTAATAAAATTCCGATCTTTTTAATGGTAGAGTTATCATAATATATTCGAGGAAAATAGATGTTTTATACATGCAATTTTTTAGCATATTTGTGTCGCAAGTGCATTTATATTCTGACATCATCCAGACAATTTTTTGCTATAGTTGTATTAATAGCGTCCAATTGAGGATGTCCAATATTTCGTCAAGATATCAGAATATTTTTATAAATATTTTTATTATATAATTCATCTGAGAAAATAATAATTAATTTTAGTTATTTATAACATAAATAAACAATTATTTTTCCTCAGATAATTTAGAATATCAATAATTAAAAGATCAAAGAACCATAGGATATAACTATCAGATATCTGAAATAAGAAATACGATATTTAAAAAATCGATATTTAAAATTAAGGTACATTTGTTCTTTATTAAAAGCAGTTATGTGATTTTGATGTCCCTACAAAATTTTGTTTTTAAAGAATGTAAAACTATCTATATAATTGATCCCTACAAAATTTTGTTTTTAAAGAATGTAAAACTATCTATATAATTGATCCCTACAAAATTTTGTTTTTAAAGAATGTAAAACTATCTAAAATTTATTTCAAAATAATTAAGCAATTGCAAGAGAAGTTGTATGAATTGTACAAATTTTTAAATGAGTTAATCATTTTAAACGCAATCAAATAAATGTTATTCATGAACAATGCTCAAGATGTTGAGATGAGAGATTTTTATTCTGGAATTTTGTATTGAATAATTTATTAAGAAATAAAAGAATTACAATAAAAAATTATTAATAATTCAAATGCCAGTTGTATACCATTGTTATGGTATATTTTTTTATTTATGATAAGTTATAATAAATTATTTATTTATAATAAATTATTCTAAAATTTATTTAAGAAGGATTCGATATTCGATATAAGATTCGATAGACATATATAGAAAAGCTACGTATGTATGAGGAAGTTAAGTAATGCTTGAAATAGATAAATTTTTGGAAAGAATAATTTATTAGAAAATTTGAATCCATTATGAATAGGAATTTAAGCGACAAATATAGAATGGAAATTTTTTAGCCAAGAAATGCGCAATTTCTGATTTCAGAATCAGGACACAGATTTTTTTATTATTAAAATAAAAAAAGTAATAGCGATAAATTAAGTATATAATTGTTGAAAACGGTTATGAAAAGTAATAAATTGTTACATTAAAAATTCGTTTTGATACTACGATAACTCCTTATCTCTTTATTTATTGAATGATTTTTGTATTAAAAAGTTATATTGATAAAAAATAATAATCACTATTAGAAATTAGAAAATATCAGGGAATGAGTATAAAAGTTTTTCATATAAATATAAAGGTAAATATAAAGTAAACTTTATATTTTATATAAGCTGGTATTATCATTATCTGAAGTGTACTACAGAAAAATTATATAACATTTATTTCATGTATATACATGCGTGCATTTATATGTATACATATATGCCGTTTAATTGAAAACCTGTTATTTCAATATTTGCTGGAAAATTTATGGCAATACTCTTATTGATGCATTAGTATATTTCTTCTTGAGAAATCACTTGGCAAAGTCTTTATAATATCTTAACAAGTTTGTAAAATTACTGATTGTGGCTCAGCATTTCTTAATTGCTTTTGCATTATAACAGTCTATATTTATTGCATAGTTCTTGAAAATAATATTCAATATTTTATATAAAAAATTGTTTAGTTTTTTATTAAATTAAATAAAGTAAAGCTACATATTTATACGCATACACATATGCATGTTTATATGTGCATATATAATATGGTTTATATTATATAAAAAAATATATTATAAAAAAGTAAAATATATATAAAATTTAGAATTTTATTAAAATTATGTAAAATTTAATTTTTAATTAATTTAGTTTTTAATTAAGTATACGATATGAGTATAACTAGATCCAATATATACATACATACATATACAATGCATGAAGTGTTTTTGTGCTATAATGCTAAGTATTTTTTTCTGGAATTATTAATGATAATGACGTCTGTACTTGCAATTTTTTCTGTTTAATGTTTTCTGCAATTTTTATGATTTATTGATATAGTTTATAATAAGTATTTTAAATAATAAATATATAGGGCTTTAGTTGTTTTTCGGAACTAAAGAGAAGTTTATTAGTCTATTTTTTAAAATAAATTAATATATAAACATCTTATTTTTAAATCTTGTTATTTTAATATCTTGTTATTTTATGTGCTTAAAATATTTTGTATAATTAGATAATGATTGTCTAATAATCAAAAATTTATTCATATAAAGACAATAAAGTATCATTTGCTTTTATATAGGCAATTCATATTTAAATGCCAAAGTTATTTTAAGTTTGTTTACAAATATTTTTTCAACATATTTATTAATTTACAATTTATTTATTAAGTTAATATTATATTTAGCTTATATTTTACATTTAGAAATATGTTTTTTAAATTATAAGTATAAAATTTGTTCTATTCATTTCGGAACAAATGAATAGAAGATAATATTATTTCAATGTTATTATGTTCAGTAAACTTTAAACTATATACAACCTTTTTAACTTCTTTTTATATAACTTTTTTATCAAAGATAAACTCGTTTCTTCTCTAATAACAGAAATAAAGCAGAATCCACATTATCGATCTCAAAATTTTTGAGTTAAATCTCCTTTATATATTTTAAAATGCATTAAATTTTTATCAAACGTGTCGTTACAAACATGTATGTGTCATGTATATGTTCATTAGTAAATATTTATTTGGTTTATATAAATACTCAATTTACGTTATAAGATAAATAGAAAAAATGTTATAAGATAAATAGAAAGAATGTTATAAGTAATTGCTTATATATATGTAATATTTGTAATATATATTCATATGTATTATACCAAAAATAAAGGCAAAGGAGATATTACGATAGCAACATGTTTTTTTTAAATTTCTAAGGAGAAAATATTGTGATAATAATCTGTTCAGAAATCTTAAACTTTAAATAGCCAAGAAAAACATGAAAATTTTATAAAAATATCAGATCAAATAATTATAAATATTTTATTTCCATTTCATTGTTTAAAAAATAACATTACATTAATATTGTAGTTTTTAACAACCAACGATTTTTATACAAGTTTTTTATCTTTATCTAGATATTTCTTTGAAATATAAAAATAATTCTTTCTTTACTTAATTGTAAATTATTATTTGAGAGAATATTAATTTACTTTCTCAAGTATTTATTTTGTCTATATTTATAAATTATTATAGGCACGTTAGTTATTAGTCTTTATTTTACACAATTTTACACAATTTCAATTCTTGACTATTTTTAGGAGACGAAAGTCATATTTGCTCAGTTACCCACAAGTGAGAGAAAAAATGGGAACTTTACAACAACAATCAATTTTGAAAGGTTTGCAAATAGAAAACGATAAAAAAAAAGTGTTAGTGCACGAATTGTTCAGTTGTGTAGCTAGAGACCATCCGAATCAAACTGCGATTTATCATGAAAGTAAGATATTTTCTTAACAAGAAAAGATTAATATTAAATTAAATTAAAATAAAATTTATGAATTTATAAGGATTATAAAAATGATTAAAAATGTTAATATTATTCATATTATAGATATTATAAATATAAAAAGCTAAGTTTTTTATTATGATATTAATTTTATTCATTCGTTATAGCTTTATTCGCATTAAATTTAAAAGACTAACAAAAAGTAGTATTTTGCAATAAAAAGAATAATGCTCATATATTAACTAAAGTTATATATATTTATATATATTTAGATATATTTATGTATATTTATGTATATTTATGTATATTTATGTATATTTATGTATATTTATATATATTTATGTTTATTTATATATAATTATATATAGATTTTTTTATATATAGATTTTAATTATATATAAATTGGTAATAATAACATGAATATTGTGCTGAAAAATAATTTATATTAAATTGTTGTTTATGGAAATTCTATAACAGATGATTCAGGTGAAAAATGCACGTTGTCTTTCGAAAAATTAGACGATATCAGCAGACAATTGGCACAAGTCTTACAAAAATATGAAAGACAGAAATACGAGACAACAACTTCCCAATCGTTAATAGCTGTTTGTATGAAACCTTCGGATCGTCTTCCGATTATATTACTTAGTATATTGAAAGCAACAATGGCCTATCTACCGTTAGATGCAGAATTTCCGATATCCAGAACAAAACATATTCTCAAAGAAGCGCAACCGTTAATGGTATTAGTTGAAGAAGGAGGTATGTGTTATTTTCACGTTATCTTAGAATAAATGTCACTTAATATAAATATAATCAACAACAATAAATAATATTATTTTAAAATATTTATTTATATCTCTCTTCTTACGATATTTTTTGTTCCTTATATTTATTATATATATTATTTATTATATAATATTATATATTATATATTTATATATATTATATATTTCATCATATATATATATATATTTGTTTGTAGATTTTCATTTTTTATGTATTCTTTTACATTATATTTGTATTGCAGATTGCATGACTTATTCTATCAAAATCCTTTTAAATCAGGCATATCATTATATAAGTTACATTAATTATATAGTTTAATAACAGAAAATTGATTTCTATGTCTAGAGTATGATTCCAAAAGGTTAGTTTAGCTTTTAAAATGAGTTTTAGTATTAAAATGAGTCAATGAAATTAATTAATAAAATAAATATATTTATATTATTTATATTAATAAATAAATAAATAAATGATTTAATTAATGTCAAAGAATTAAAAACTAGAAATAATTAATTTAAAAAAACCGGTAAATTAAAAAACGATAGACTAAAAAATAATCGGTAGATTAAAAAAGTAATCAATAAATTTGAAAAACGGTAAATTAAAAAGAAATAGTCAGTACATTAAAAAACGTTCAGAAAATTTAAGAAAGGATAATTGATAAACTAAAAAAGTATAATAAATGAAAAAAACAGCCAGTCAAAATAACCGGAATTTTATAATTTCAAATTTTAGTTTTCAAGTTTGCTAAAAAGGAATTAAAAGAACAGACTTTATATTCAAAGAGATCTTTCTTAATTTCGAAGATTGAATTTGAATGATAATTTTCAAGTAATCAAATTATTATAATCATTGAATTCTATATTAATTAATTATTACATTAAATGAGAGATTATTTATTTCTTATAAATTAACAAAAAACTGTCTATAACATGGATGGAAAAGAAAAGTTTTTGCTTTTTTCTAAGTTTAATGTTGAAATGATTTAAATAGTTATTGACATTTGAAATTCTTTCTCTTGTTTCTTTAATAACTTTAATAATAAATATTTATAATAAAATATAAAATAACATGATTATTACGAATATTATTATATACATTTAATCATAATGAATTATAATGAATATAAGATATAATATAAATATGAGATATAATATATTTAATATAGATCTTATTTCCATTATTTATTTAAAATATAATATAATATATATGTAAAGAAATATATAAATATAATTTATATATATTTGACAGAAAGAGAGAGGGAGAGAGAGAGAGAGAGAGAGAGAGAGAGAGAGAGAGAGAGAGAGAGAGATTCTGATATCATTATTGCGATAAATCATTAAAAAATGATTTATGGATCATTAAAATATTTCTAAATTTTAATTTAAATTTTTAATTTAGATTTTTTTTAATTTATATTGCAATATTATATTAAAATAAAATTATAAATTATATAATGTTAATTCATCAATGATTCATATATAAATGTATATAATCTTCATAAGCGAAAATAAAATATTACATGAGGAAAGATACGTAAGTGTGAAACATTGATACTAACAAAATACTAATTTTCTATTATTATTACATGATTTTCTAACACAAGGTCGTATATCCGTAGATCTTATGTATTGATTAGTTTTTCTCGAGAAAATAATTAATGATACTTTGAAAGCGAGTAATAGACCGTTTTGAATATGTAGAATGCAAATACATTTTATTACTATTGTAAGAAGGAAAAATTTTTATGTTTCATTTTTATTCGATATAGTTTTACGTGAAAAAACTGATAATTCTGGTTTTGCTTAGAAAGTCTACATTATGCTCCAGATAGGCATGATTAAGTAGAAATGCGATTTCACTTTTAGCGGATTTGTCGATTTATGAAGGAACTTTAGTCATGACGTATGAACAGCTTCTAAAAGAAGTTGAGGAAATACAAGAAAACATATTAGAAACTAAAGAGAGTTCAAATCAACTTGCTATTGTTCTTTATACTTCCGGAAGTACGGGAATTCCGAAAGGTAACGGAATATTTTATATGAAAATATAATGATTAAAAATTAATGAAATAATTGTTGCTATTAATATTCTTATATTTTATTTTATTTAAAAAAATTAACGATATTTTAAATCTTGTTATAATAGCATAAACATATATCTTTTTTATATTTCTTAATTTAACATACTTATCATATTAATATAATTTATAAAAATTATAAAAACCTGCAAAGATAGAAATCTGTAATAAAAGTTATAATTATATATTATACATTTATATTCTTTTTTAAAGGCGTACTCATACCACATGTTACTTTATTGAATCGTTTGCAATGGCAATGGAGAAAATTTCCATTTGCTGACGACGAGAAACGATGCGTTTTCAAGACTTCTCTTACATTCGTCGATAGCGTTCCAGAAATTTGGGGACCTCTTTTACAGGGACGTACTCTGGTAATCGTACCAAAAAGCATAACAAAAGATCCGGAGAGATTTGTATCGCTTTTAGAAAAACATCAGGTAATTCTAAAAAATATTAAATATAATATTATTATAATATTCTAAATATATCGTGCAAAAGCTGCAATATTATACAAGATTATAACTATATAAGAACTTTACTAGAAATATCAATATGAGCAAAAAATGTTATACAATCATTTTATGATTTTATTCTAATGAAATATCAATATATAATTGACATCATACTTTTTAATTGGCATCATACTTATTACATATAATGATAAATTTGCTATATTCGATTATCTATATTCGATAAAAATAATTGTATAATTAGATAAGTTTATTTTGAATCTCAAATCTTCAGTTTTTTTTATCATTACGAATATATTTTATAATCTCTAATGCGGTCACTTAAACTTTCAAATTTATCATAATATTTAAATTTAATTAAAAAAATTTAATTTTTCATGATTATTTATCTCTCTATCAATCTATTTAGATGCACGCATATACTTTTGCACATACACCTCCATATATACATTTCTACACATACATACCTTCACATGCACGCATGCACGCATCATGCATACTTGATTATTTTCTTAAATTTAATTATATTACATACATGTATAAATGAGTAATGTATAAATGTATATATATATATATGTATATAAAGAAAACTTTTTTTCATAAAATTATTAATATATATATTTTTACGATTTTTATGCAATTTCAATATTGTTAAAAAGTTGTATTCGAAGCATTTATATGATTATATTTATAAAGCATTTTAATCTGAATGCAAGTCAGTTCTGTTATGAAGTTTAACTATGAAAATTATTATAGTCTTGATATTTTTATTAGAATTTTTATTTTAGAATATTCCATAATATTTGTCCTTAAAATTATTATCGTTAAATTTGCAATACTATATAAGAAATTATCAATGATATTTTTATTATAACATTAAAATAGCTTTTTTGTTATTTAATTAATTGAAGATATATTATATTATGTTTTGTCGACATATTATATTATATTATATCGAAAAGTTTATATTTAATTTAATCAACATTTTATAAATTTCTATATGCCATTTATCAGATAATGCAAATCTCAAATTCTACGTTTTATATAAAAAAAATATCCATTTATTTATTATTTGATATTTAATTTACGATAATTTACAAAATAATTTATGAAACATTATTCATGTATTTTAGATACAACGTTTAGTCCTCGTACCATCGCTATTGCGTTCGTTACTCATGTATTTAGGCTTGTCGGTGAGTATATAATTAGATTCTATTCTTTTTTTATACGAGTTGATTATATCGTTGTTATTAAATAAAATTCTCAACGTTTCTTGATCTTGTGCAACGTCGAAGGAAAGGTTAAGAAATGCGTCATTGCTCTTTCTTTCATATTTCCAACGACGATGTTGCATAATCATCAAGATAGAGTTTTTAATGATTCTCGGCAGTGATTCTCGGATCATCATTCCATATGGATATATAATTAGCAAACATAATCATTAGGTATATGTGTAACAAATGTTGTATTTACAATATTCAAGCAAATATTTTAAGTTACCTTATACTCTTGGCATTTTAACTGACGGCAAGAAGTCAGTTTGAAAAAATTCGAGATACTTGAACCGTGAAGGACATTTATAACTCAGATATATTGTCCAGTATAATTACGCTGTTTTACGCATTGCAGCTCAGGATATTTTGTTTTACTTATATTTTATTACCTAACAAAATAAAAAAAGTTTTTTAAATTACATAATATTATGCATGTCTTTTGCTTAATACTTTTTTTCACTTTTTTAATACAGATTATTAAATAGTGTAATACGGTTTTTGTTTATTGACTATTATTTATTGTTAATTTATTGTTATTTATTATTAATATCGAATATCATTAAGAAAGTAATTGATAACCATAATAACAAAATCATTATTATAATAATCATAATGTTCTAATAGCATCAGATATTTTCTATTTAAAAATTTCTTTATAAAATTGTTTGATATATTTCAAAAATATATTTTATAATGATATTAAAGATTATAATGAACAATGAATTAAAGGTCATTAAATATTTCTCAGAAATAGAAAGAAGATTAAATTTTTTACTTATTTTGATTAATCTAATTTCATATATATTAACATTATAATATTTATATTTATATCGAAATAAATACATTTGAATATTTTTGTTACGAAATTATATAAAAGTTATCTCGCATATATGTAGTTAACACAATCTTTTATATATATAGCTTTTATAACAATAATTCTTAGAAATGTATGCATCAGTAGTATTTTAAGCAGCATGGAACATTTTTAGGATATATTATTGTTTATATCTATATCCATTTTTTGCATTACAATTTTACATACATCGAGATGTATGTAAATTATATATATATACAATTTTAGATATTTTATTGTAATGACATTATCATATAATTAATATGTTTAATATTTATTACACCATCTGTCGTTAAAATTTGCGTGATAAAAATATCTTTTCCTTGTCTATATATTGCTAAGTATTTCCTAGAGTATTCGAGGCTAATATGTAGTCACGTTGCACAGGATAATAATAACGTTCTTGGTCGTTTGAAATTGTGGATCTGTTCCGGAGAGACTTTGTCAGTTACATTGGCTGATCAATTTTTCACTACATTCAGCAATCACGAGAGTAAAATATTAGCCAATTTTTATGGTAGCACAGAAGTTATGGGTGATGTCACATATTATCTTTTAAACAATCATGCGCAATTACAGAAAATGGAAAAAGTGCCAATTGGTAAGAATAATTTTTACTTGTTACTATGTTAGAAATTTATCTATTAAAAAAATGCTATTAATATAATATATGAAACATTAGAAATTTAATATCTTTAAATTATTTTACTACATCCTGTTATTAATCAACAGTAGCTACATATAAATCATCTTATACATTTTTCATTTGGATTATGTTCGGATTTTTTTATCTCATCTACAGGTTTCATCATCAATGTGGCAGGCTTTACGATAAGCGGAATAAATCAAATGTAAAAATAATCAAAATAGAATTATGCATAAAAATTTTAGTATGACGTAGTAATCTCTATAACTATACAATTTAACCTAAGTTATGCAAGTAAAATTATTGAAATGTTGTTGAAGAAAAGAAATAATTTATAAAATATATGTTAAGAAAACGAATAAATTATAAAATAAATAAATAAATTTATACGTTTCATTATAATACATTTATAAAAAGGATTTATCTATTATATATATGCATAAATTTAAAAAATATTGAAATAGTACTTGTTTTTTGTATCTATTTATTTTCTTATTTATTGTATAATATAAATTTAAAAAAATATTGCTTTTCTAAAGTTATATATGTGATTACATACTGTTCTATTATTTATTTTAATCTAATAATATAATAAATTATTAACATAATTTATAAAAAACGAAATAAAAAAAATTAATTTATATATTTTCTTTTTATTAACTAATAAATTTAAAAAAATATATTATATAAGTCTTTTAATATTCGAAATTAATATATTCAAGTTAAAAATAATTATTTTCAATATGATATATTCATAGATGATGTATCTGATTTTCGATATTACTTAATATGTTATTAAGGAAAACCAATCGACAATTGCATAATTTATCTTATGAACAAGGAAATGCGAATGGTATCTCAGGGAGAAATCGGAGAATTGGTTATAGCCGGAAAAAATCTTGCTATAGGTTATATACGTGGACAAGAAACGCATAAATTTTTAGATAATCCTTACTCTATTGATCCAGGTAAGAGAATAAGTTAATATAATAAAATATTTAGTAAGATATCTTTCCAAGGCAGAAAAATGTATAAACTTGCAAATCTCACTAATGATTTTAATTTTATTTGCATGCGGAATTGCAATAAAATACTGTTTTGTTACCTTAAATTATGAACAGTTTAATAAATTTTGAGAAATTAAATTTTTAACTTTTTTATAATTATTTTAATTATTTGATTTATTTCTAATGTATTAAAAATGACAGAAATGACAAAAAAATAATTATAAATAAAAACGCAGTATAGATAAAAAAAATATATCATAACTAATCACTAAAAGACAGCTTAAAAATTTATTTATTAAATTTGCTCATATCTTATTCGAAATACGAAATATTTTTTTTATTGCAAATATTATAATTTACTTATAGAATATTCAAGGATTTTTCGTACTGGAGATTATGCTAAAATTATAAAAGGATTAATAATTTATGAAGGACGAGTAGATTCACAAATCAAAATTAGAGGCCATAGAGTTGACCTTGCCGAAGTCGAAAAGATGGTTAGCAAAGTACCTAATATTAATAAAGTTATCGTCCTTTGTTACAAACCAGGCGAATTGTCACAGGTAAATATATAATCTTCGTATGCGTATTATCATACTTACGCTTACCTATCCTTTTTAACATAAATGAATACATATACAATTTCACGTCATATTTTGTATATATATATCATATTATATATGCATATTATATTGGCTTATAAATATAACTATATTAAGAAATTATTTAAACTAAGAAATTATTTAGAAAAAAGAAATATCAAATTATTATGCATCAAAGATTTCAATGATTTTTTTATTTTCTTGCAAAAAAATTGATATCAGAAATTTGCATTATTGAAAAAAATAATTCCTATAAAAAATTAAGCGTTGTCAAATCTCATATAATAGTATTAACGAGGATAAATCAGTTTTTTTCAATCTTTATTTTTGTTTCTTTTTTTTTTCCAGAAACTTGTAGCTTTTGTTACCATCACAGTTAATATAATCCTATCTAGCGCAGAAATAGAAGATTTACTTCAAAAGATGTTACCGCCATATATGGTACCGCAAATTATTATTGTCGATCATATACCTCTTTTAACTAATGGAAAGACAGATCGGCAGACATTACTAAAGCAATATGAATCATTCTGCCCTAATATTGGTATGTCAAATTATATATTATTTATATATATAATGAAATATTTCTATTAATATTTTTGATGCAATTATTTTCGTGCTGAAATATATAAAAACATATTTGTCTTTTAAGAAAGTAAGAAATTCCATCTTCTTAAAATTATAACATTTTATTTCAAAATTCATTTTCTTTCAAGGAATTTGAATTTATGATTATAATTTCAATGTTTTTGTTTAAATAAAATAAATATAAAAAAAGCTTTTTCAATTAACTTAATACAAAAGATTTATTATTAATTAATAAAACTTCTATTTTGTAGACAATATTGCAATCAATTGCAATTACATCGATGTGCCAAGTCAAAATCTTGCAAAAGCTCGTGTTCTCTTTCCGACTGTTGCATCCGTAATCGATAATAGTCGTATGCCAGTGACATTGCATTCAAATTTCTATGAACTCGGTGGAAATTCTTTGAATTCCGTTTATACCGTAACCAAATTAAGAGATCAAGGTTATCAAATTGGTATTACGGACTTCATTATGGCGAAAGATTTGGCCGAAGTACTGAATCATATGAAGCTCATATCCTTCGATGAAGAGCCTCTCAAAGAAACTATTGACAATAAGCTATACGTTTTCGAATCATTAACTGATAGTCACAAAGAAGATGCAATCAAGTGAGTAAAATTATGTAATGGTTTTAACTTGCAGATATAATTGATACATATATGTGTATAAGAGTATGAAAATTCTGAATTAAAACATCAATTCAAATTTGCAGGATAATCACGGAGAGCTTTTATTCGAAAGCCGATTTAGAGCAGTGGTTAATGCCTGATATAATGAAGAGTGATTATCAGGAACTGATGGAAACTATGTGGAACTCTTTAGTGGAAAAAGATTTGAGCTTCGTAATGAAATCAGCGCTAAATAGCAAGACAATTGGGGTTACTTTGAATTTTGATCTTTGGGATGAGCCTGAATTGGTAATCAATTCCAAATTAATGATCGTTTTTGATTTTCTCGAGTATTTGGAAAAACCGATCAGGGAATATAAATTGCCAAAGGGCAAAGGTAAAATTATTCACAATTCTATGATGGCGACAAGCAGTGATTTGAGTCCCGCAAAAAACGTGTTTGTGATAGGACAAATGGAGGAATACTGCTTGCAACTCGCTAAGGAGAAGGAATATGTCGGAGTTTTCACTACAAATACTAGTCTCCTTACGCAGGTAAATGATAAATATGATCTGGACAATTATCATAAACAGTATATTATACTTTACATAATATATGTATAATGCTTATTAATTCATAACGCAACAAAATGAAATATACAATGAGCATTTTTTATTTATTTATAATAATTTAGGAGATATAACTAATTAAAATTCATAATTTACATGGCATTTCAAAGATTGTCAAATGTATGTGCTATATCATTATACAAAAGAATATATATGATATTATAGCATGTGTGATAAAACATACATGATATTTAGATCACGTAAAATATAGCTAAAATATAGATAAATATAGATAAAATATTTCTATATATAATATGACAACATTTTGTTTTCTGTAAAATACTTAATATCACAAAAGAGAAGATATATAAGATAGATTATTTTTTCATTAAAATAATTTTATAGTATAAATATGTATCTTAAGATATTTATCTTATAATTATTAATATAAAAGAAAGTTTTATTAAGATTTAAAGATAACACTTAAAATGAAATTATCATAAGAATATACTATGAATATTATCGAATAGTTCTGCAAAATTTCGATTTTTTAAAAAATCTTTTAAAATCTCCGAAAATAATTTTCATATAAAATATTGATAAAACTTTCAATTATTATATTACCTAAACGAAATTTTTAACATATAACATAAAATAATATAATAAATTCAAATGATCATGAATTTATGATCCATATACTTTTTAATAACTTAATTAATGGTTCTCTTGATTCCATGTAAAATTTACAGCAACTAGGTACGGACGTGTATGGCTATGAAATCATGTTAGTGTATCAAGTGAATAAATATGAAGCATCAGATGGAAGTAAACCTTTCAGTAAAGCTCCTGATAATCAAGTAGCAATTTGCTCATTAAAAAAGATTTCCTGAAATAATTTTAGCATATAATTAATAAGTAGAATATTAACACCTATTAGTGAGATTAATGTATCTTTGATAGTAATCTGTAATACGATTATCTTTTATTATTTTTATTATTATTTTTATTGAATTATTATTATTTTTTATGAATGGTTATGAAACGTTGATAAACAATATAAAATTAATTACTTGAAATAATAAGTTGATTTATATTGTTTATCAAATATAATTATCGTTTCCTAATTATTGTCATTTTATCATAGAAGAAATTCATAAAAAATTTTAGAATCAGCTATTTTCAATAATTGTAAGTATAATATAATTATTTATTGATATTTACATATACAATAATTTTTTATTAATTTGATTTAATTAATTTTTAAGAATTTTTATTCGAAAATTGATAATTGTTATAATCATATATTATCTATTACGATTACTATTACTTGATATAAAAAGCAAATTTCGGTAGAAACATTTTAATAGAAGTGCGACAATAAGAAATGTTGCACTAGTAAATAAAATTTATAGATAATAATAATATAGATATATAAAAGATCTTTAAATTTGTTTATAGACTAATATACATTTTTTAAATCCATTTTTTGTATCAAATATTATATAGAGTATCCAGTAATAATATAGCCAACATATGAAAGAATTGAACAAGAGATTTCGTGCGCAATAGATTGTATGTTAGGCACAACAGAAATTATACCTTCTAACAATATTTGTAAATACGTAAGAAGAAAGATAACAATAAAAGAAAGATATTGTTGATATTCTAATATTTTTTAATAGATAGTACTTAGAGAACTTCGTCTACTGTCTTGAGACTCTTATTTGTAAATCTTAATCAAATAACAGTACTTTTATTATTGTACAGAGACCGCGAAAATATAAGAACTTTTTGATTCAATTCAATTCATTCTACAAACCGTTAAGTTGATTAGTTGTTGTGTCAATACTCTATTGTAATATTAGATATATATATATAATATATATATATATACTATAATCTTGCTTATGTAATCTATAACAACTATCTTTCAAATGAGAAATTAGATATTATTTAAAAAAAAAGCAAAATATTTTTAAGAAATAAATTATTATACATTTATTAAAACAGCAAAATCTATCAAATTATAAGAATTTTTTTTATTTATTATTATGTAATAACTATGAATTATAATTAGATATTATATATAGCTGGCGAGAAAGAAAACTTATAAAACCAAGTCTTTTCAAATCAAGAATTTCCTAGATTAGAAGAAACATAATTATATAAATATTGTAAAATATTCGAAAAACAATAATTCTTTAAAATCTCGTTTAAAGAAATACAATTTTATATTTAATATCTGTATAAGAGTCATTCTCGACGATCATTTATTATCAGGAAGTAGTTTCTTAATTCGAAATGTTCTTTTTCTTAAATTTTTTGTAACACTTGGTAACTATATCATTTTATATATTACTTTTTTAAAATTTTTTATACAAAATATAAAATTTAATAGAACAGAATACAAAATATAAAATGAAATCTCTATTTTAAGATGAGTATGAAAAAATTGATTTTTGATTCTTTTTTTTGCACAGATACATTATCCTGGACTTATGTTTCACATAATTTTGTCGTATTATTGTTTTCGAAATAAAATACAAATATAAATAGATTTGTAATTAAATTTATACCTGATGTATATGTGATTCTCTCGATTTTAATTCCATCGAATGCTTAGATGATGATTGAGGAATTTTGTGCCGCAATTTATATGAACCGTTAAGATGTTACAATGTTCTCGAAAAGAAAAAAAGAAAAAAAAAAGAAAAATACTATGCCAATGAGTGAAGAATGTTAGCCTGAAATTTTTTGGCAGGAAAATAAAAACAGTAGATTTTAATATCTAAAAAAGATTATTCACACACATACATTTATAATCATGCATGCACGAAATACATATGATTACTGATTTATTTATCTATTCATTTAATCTTGTATCCATTCTTCGCCTTACTTCTTTTTTCTTCTCTATTACTAATACATGAAGTTGCTCACAAATGTAAGTTTGAAATGTAATCTCTTTATGAATTTTTTCGTACTTATTTTAAAGAGAAAACTTTAAATTTCTCATATAAGAAATTTTGGAAAAACAATTCATTCACTTCTGTATGGAATGATAAATTTTTTAAATTTTCGAAACAAAAATACGCTACTATTTAAAAAATTGCTTTCTGTAGTAAATTTGCAAAAATGGCTCTGATGTAGATATTAAAAATAAGATCATGATATTCAAATAAGCTTTGAATTATTGTTCTTCAATAATATGTTATAAAGTTACAATTTTTTAAATTTATTAAACTTTTGGTTAAAAAGATTATTATGGTTTGTTTCTTTATGGTTGATATGGTTGATATACATTATATATTTATATAAAGAATGATAAGAAATCTAATATCCTGATATGAATGACAAAGTAATAAATACGTATACATTTTTATAAATAAACATTTATATATGAAAATTATAAAGATGTTTGTACAAGCTATGATTGTTTATATAATTTATAATTAGCATTGCATTTTGCAATTGTGCCATGATTTCAACAATATATCAACTTTATCAATCAACAAAATTTTCTCAGATATAATATTAAGTAACATCTTAACTTAATATTAAGCACGAGAAATTTTACAATAGTAATTTATATAAATTGTTGAATTATATATAGGTAATATCTATCAATATATAAAAAAGATTGATCGATTTAATGTCAAATATCAAATATCAAATCGGACAAATATCAATATTAATATTTTATTAAAATAAAAATAAGCATATTGTATAAAAATATGTATGATATAATAATATAATATAATAATATAATAAATAACAAAATGGGATAGCATATATACATATAGCATATATATGTGAAAATGAAAGGGAGAGGGAAGATCATTAGAGAAAAAGAACAACTAATGATGATTAATAATAGAATGCGAGAAAGAAAAAAAGAAGAAAAATATATATGAGGAAATGAATATAAAGAAATATATGCGCCTGCATGTTTCGCAAATTTATTGCGAATATATGAAAAACGAAGATCAAGTATAGATTGATATATATAAAAATTAGTTAGATTAATTATAAGATTAATTATAAGATTAGTAATAAAAATAATAATAAGATTAAGAAGTATGAATATAAAGATAAAAATTGTAATTTTAAACGGATCAATAAATTCTATTCTAGTAACAAAACAATGGAAAAAAATAAAAAATTTCTTAAAATAATTGTTATGAATGATTTTCCTGTAAGCACGAATCATTTTGTCGAAGAAAGATTAAAAAAAAAGAAAGCAAATGTATTTAATCAATTATTTGATTCATTAATGATAAAGCAATAAGCAAAAAGAGATAACTAAAAGTTGGATAATATGGAATTATATGGGAATACTGATTTGTTCGTTTATTATTACGTAATAAAAACGTTCTGTATTTTTAATAAAAATATTTATATTAAACATCTATGAATATATATCTTGAATATCTATCTTGAATATATATCTATATATAAATTTAACTTATATTAATTAATTGTATTAATTAATTTTTTTCTGTTAAGCTTATAATCAATTAAATGAAATATTAAAATAACATTATATATATTTGTTAATAATATAAAAATGATACAAAATATTATTTTGAAACTTTATTTCCAACGAAAAGGAACAAAGAATATGTATTATTTACATAATTTTCTTGATTTTAATCTTTCTGAATAAATTAAGATTTATATTATTGGTGATAACATATTGTCAACAACATTATATTAAGGTATGTTTTTCAACATATTCATTATATTATTTAATTAATTGTCCTGCGTTAGAATCGAATTAGAATTTCTCACGTGGATATTTATGCAATGATTTAAAGATGATAAGTTTGCAACTTATTATCTTCGACTGCATTCGTGCACCGACAGAATTATTTCGCGAAGATAAAAAGTACCAACGGCTCGAGCATATAATGATATACAAAAAAGACATTATAACCGACAATCATTATAATGTTATATGTTGTAACAATTAAAAGCTTTTTATTTGAATAATGATCAGTGTTATTTTTTAATAAAAAAATAAGATGAAAATAACAAAAAATAAGATAACAAGAGAATTATAACTGTTTTTCAATGGTTTTAATTAAGCTGTGAATATATTATAGAACAGATAAAAGAACAGATAAAAAGAAAAGATATGTATGTTTTGTATGGTTTCTCGCACTTAGAATAATTTTTTCAAATTAGTTCACTTTATTTTGAGATAAATATTAGATGAATATCGAAATATAAAAATAGAATATATAAAAATGTTTTATGACTTTAATGGCTTTTTATGTTTTATATAATGTTTGTTTCTTATTTTTTATTTCATTTTTTAATATTATACATGTTTCTAAAATATTCCCTTATTATCATTAAAAAATTTTACGGTAAATTGGTCTATAATAATGTTAATTTACAAATTTACAAAATTACATTTTCAGAAAATGGATTGCGAGTACTGTACTATATACATTGTCCAGAATATAACAATATGTAGAAAGACCTGATAAATATAACTGCCAATTCACGAGCATCTACGTTTTTCGCATTATTGGTAGCATATAAATTAGTGAAATATAAGTTTTAATTTAATTTAATTTTTAAACAATTAATTCGAGATTATATCTTGCGACGTATACGGTCTCAATCTTCAGAAAGATTTGGACTTGCAATCTTTTATTGCCAACATTTTGTAAGTTTTCAGAACTTTTATCTTTAGGATTCGGAAGCCTCCATTAAAAAGAATAAGAGATTGAATAAAAGGACCATCAAAATTGAATTGATTTTATAGGTATATAATAATATAACTAATGTAATAGATTTAAAATAGTATAGCTCATTCTAGTTAGATCCAATGAATGGCATTTTTTCTTACAGAAAATCCGAAATTGCACTTAATTCAGTATATATTTAGACACTTGCGAGATGAAAAAATGCATGAAAAGATCGAATTACTAAGAGTGATCATCCGCAATATCCATATCAATTAATGAAAATCTAAGAAATGAATTTAAATTGGAAAACTAATTGTGATTTTGCGTATCTATAGTCCGAAAGAAATAAGAAAAAAAATTTTAAGTAAAGATGAAGAGAGAATTCGCGAACAAAATAAATCGGAAAAAAAGTAAAGAGTAGATAATTCATTTTCTGCAAAGATGAGTTTGGAATCGATATTAGAATTTATGAATAAATTTGCGAATTCTTCTGACGATAGATCGATGGGTCTTGTTTACTTATCATAACTTATCCAGACTTTTCACGACGCGAAAATATAAGGAAAATAGTAACTTCTTAGTAAAAGTGATAGGAATTCTTTATTGCCCTTATTATATCCAAAATCGGAATTTGAAGTTCTTGACTAAAAAAAAAGAATGAATAAGAAATGATTTCAAAAGAGATGGATAATATCAGTTTTTTGGCCAATACCGATTGAATTGAGTTAAATAATCCAGAAGATTAATGAATCTATCATTTTAGACTATTGTTAATGTTTGGCAGTAATGAAGATTTTTGGATCAGCGATGATGGATGATTTTCAGTATTGGCGAGTTTTATTTCAGATTGCTCTTAAAATAATTTTCTTTTGCTATATTACAACTATTATTTATTTTTGAGTAAACAGTCCGTATTATTGTCTGAAAATTTTATAATCGTTTCTTTGTGTCATATATTTGTATTTTATTATTAGGAATTCATCATTATTCCATTCTATCTTTTTATTTTATTATTTAAGCTTCTATGATATTGTTTGAGATTTTTATCTATGATTCGCCGAATATTCCGACATCATTTATTTATTTTTATATCATTTATTTCATATTATTTATTTCTATTTAACATAACTATAGCAAAATAAAAAAATAATTCTTAGATTATTTTACCATCATATAATATCATCTGTGATGATTTTTGAAGATATTAAAGAAAACAAGAATTTGTGAAAATATTTCAACTAAATTATGAGAAGATATATATGATATAGAATCTTTTCTCATTTCCTTCAAATTTTTTTCTAGGAAAAGAATGATGATCTATCAGATATAGTATATTATATTTATATAATTTGATATGCGATCTCCTGTCGCATATAAAATTTCAATATATATAAGAATTATGTATTGCTTTTTTATATAAATATTTTATTTATTTATTATATGTAATCATATATATATATCTTATTATATCATATATATATATATATATCTTATATCTCATATATATATATATATCTCACATTAATGTTAAGATACCATATTCCTTTCTCATCTCATTGATAGCGTTCAAGGTAGTTTGTAGCTCCTGGATATTCTCTTAATCGCTATCGCCCGCATACCATTGTTAATAGGGATGCCATTTACTTTTATGCTCGTTGTACGGCTTTTAAATGCCATCTGAAATATTTTCTCCAGATGTAGATATTAAATAGAAGTAGGGAGAGTATGCATTCTTGGCGAACTCCTTTGACAATTCTTATATTGCTTATATTTGCGAAGCGTGGTTTAATTTGAGGTTTACTATTTGATTCTGATATATTCATGGATTATCCGGATACCTTTCTCATCAATGCCGGTTTCTTACAAGATCGATATTAATCGATATTCATGCCGTATGTTGTCAAATGCTTTTTAGTAATTAATAAGATATATAAATACATCCTTTTATTGCTCGCAGTATTTTTGTATGAATAGTTGTATACAGTATAATGTCTCTCTCGTACTTAGACTGTTTTTAAAAACAAACTGCATATCATCTGATGTTTCTTTCGCATTGGCCGTATATTTTTTTATGAATTATTTTTTAAATTATTTTTATGAATTATTTTTAAAATTATTTTTACTTTGAATGCATGGCTCATAAGACTGATAAGCCGTCCTTCATATGCTTTAGCGTTGGGTTTCTTTGGTATAGCGGCGAAGATAGATGTTAACCAATCCGCAAAAATGCGTCATCGCGTTAAGTAGCTGGCAGATTTTTCCAATGTTCACCAGTTTGAGTATTTCCGCATGTTGTCCTTTCCTCATGCTTTTCTGTTTTTGAGTGCTGAGAATAGACTATTCTGACTCCATTTTTGGAGGACCAGATGCGTTGCTGGAGCCATTGAGCGTACGTCATCAAATAGATCTTGGATATACTCCTCTATACTCTATAAATCTCCTGAGGATCTCTTAAGATCTTATTATTTTTTGTTTTGGAGATGCTTGCCCTCTTGAAAGTATTGGTAATCTCTTTTAATTTCTTATAGAAGTGGAAGACATCGTATTCCGCATGCAGTTCTTCAGCTTCTCTACATTGTCTTGCTAGTGATGTATTTTTTGCTTCTTTTATCTTGCGATACATGTTCTGATATATTAGGTAATATTTTTGAATATTTCTGTTTTTTACTGGAAATTCTGTTTTTATCCTAGAAATTATTACAAGCTGTTACTAACGTGACATTTAGTAATACTTATAGCAGTTAGATATAAGAAAGTTTTGAAGAACATATGCCCATATGCCCTACAAAATTACACCGGTCAGATGCATAGATCTTGAGGAAGTCTGCGTGAAGTCTTGATGCTTCTCATAAGATTAGTTATGAGTATGTTAGCGTGCAGTTTGTCAACATATCCCTAGTTGAATCTTTTTATTTCATCTCTAACATATAGTACATTAAGATTATGATGTAATATGTCATTGGTGATGTATCATAGAGCAGTAATAATAAGATATTCTAAGATATTTGTTTTGGAATTCTTATAATATTTTTATATTTGGATATATTTTATATTTGAATTTTTATATTTGGAGACCGTACCTCACAGTTGGACGCTATAGACCCAAGTTTGAGAATTATCTTGCATAATAATAGCTTGTTTTCAGCTGACAGTTGTGATTTATTGCCGAATAGATACATTTTTTCCAGTTGAAGTCCAAGTTATTTTTGTTTTGTGAATATATGCTTTTTCTAATTCAGTCTGTGGTCTAAATACAACCTTAAATATTTCGCATCTTGAGAGATTCTCAAACCGTTACAATTACTGGTGGGCATATGTATTTATAGATAGTGAATGTTACATGTATCAATTTTGTTCCGCCTTGATTTTCCATTTAACCAGCTCTGGATGTAAGATAGACCTGTAATTGCAAGGATGCTTCTATATGATTGTTAGCCATAGATACAGCTGTATCGTCCGCATAGATTGCAGTTGGAACTTGGAATTGCAGACCGACTGGAAGATCTGCGGTATAGCAGACAGAATATTGGTCTTAGTATACTACATTCCAAAGTTAATTTCTTTTACTTGACTTAATTGAATATTTTTAATTGAATATTTTTCCATATTTAATTCTGAAAGTTCTGTGTAGTAGATAAGATCTTATAATAGCATAGAGATCAGTTGGACAGCTGTTTTTAATTTTATAAAGTAGTCTTTGATGCCAGACTGTGTTGAAAGCCTGCAAGATATCGAGAAAGATCGCTGTGCAGTATTTATCTCCTTCCATATCATTGTTTATTCTTTTAACAATTCTATGTATCTACTCTATGGCTGTGTGTTTATTTCGGAAACCAAATTGATGATCGAATATCAGCCTGATTTTCCATTATTATGGGAATCCTTGGGAATAGAAGTTTTTCAAATAGTTTCGATAGGACAGATAATAAATGATCTATACAATTCTGCAGATTTGCCAGGATTCTGGATCATAATAATTTGTGCTATTGGGGTGAAAAGAAACCTCCTCTAAGGACTGCGTTACATAATTGAGTGATGTATTTTATTCTCATTTCTGGCAGCTTCTGTAGTATCCGATCGGTTATGAGGTCGTAACCCGGCGCCTTCTTTGTATTCAGGTTTTTTATTATGACTCTTACTTCTTTGACAGTAAAGGACTTTATAGGGATATCCAGAATGGCAGAAGTGATGTTATCAGAGGGCAACTTATTTTCCTCCTCTAGTATAATCTTCTGTGGGTTAGGCTTAAAAACTTTGGAGAGATGCATAGCGAATGTTTCGGCTTTTCCTTTATCACTTCTGGTTTCACTTGTCCTCAGCTCCTTGTTTCCTGATAAGCGGATATTGTATCTGCGGTCGTTTTAATATTTTTTAGTGGTTTTCCATACAGAGTAGTTGGTTTTTAAGTAGCTTATTTCAATATTCTTGTATCTCCTGATTTTTTTTCGAGTCTAGCAGGTTTTTAAGTGCTTTGATAGCTCGATTTAATTTTTTTTTCATAACTGGCCATCTGTTAGTTTGCTGTAACTTTGCCGAAAGTTTCTTTTTTCTGGTAATATTTCTTTTATTGCAGATGATTATTCGATATTGATATCTGGATTATTACTGATCGGCGTTGCATTCCAGGCAGTCTGTTGTACAGCATAGTTAAAGCTTTCAACTGCGCGAGTAATATTATCATCGATTTTTAGTGGTGTGGAGTTATCGAGTGTAGTCTTTAACAGTATTGTCTTTAACTTCTAGAAGTAGGGCCATTTTGTTTTGGCATTGTAAAGAGTGTAAGGTTTTCCTATTATAGTAAATGGTAAAATAATGATTAAAGACAAATCTTGTACTATCCACAATACCAAAAAAAATTAATCCTACAAGAGCTATTAATGACTTGATAATTCTATCCTCCTAAAAACTGACGATAATATTATCTGCGTAATTGAAAGCTTTAATTATGCCATACAATTATGCCGCGTGGAACGCAAGCCCGACGTATAGCAATCTAGATATTGCTATGTATTGAAGTACTGTATTGAATACTTGTCTTCAATAAAAGACAAACCAGTAGAAAAAAGAAAGCTATGTAAGCTATGGTAAATCAATAAATGCCCAATCAAAATCAAACTAAATCGAGTTATCAAAGCATTTAAAAACCTGGATTTGGAAAGAAATCAAATAACACAAAAATTTCTAAGCAAGTTATGCTATTATTGCTGCAACCAATTACTCTCTATGAAAAACCACCAAGAAATGGAAACATCCGCAGACATAATACCTGCCTTTAGAAAGTAAGAGTTGTTCTTTATTAATTTTTTTATTTTTTTATTTAAAAGCCATTTATTTAAACATTTTTGTTAAATTTTTAATAATAATATTATGCTTGGTGGGATAGTGACATATTATATGTTGGATATATATATTTAAGGTAAATTATATAAAATAACATAATAGTTTTACATTAATTACATGAAATTTAAATTATTTCTATGTTTAAATGAATAAATGTTTATAAAAAATAATATGTAATTTAAATTTAATTGATTTGGGATGCGTGGAAAGAATTGAGAGAGGAATTTGAAAAAAATTGAAAGTTAATTTAATTATTTGATATTATTCAGACTTTAAAATATATATAATTTAAAAAATTCAAATTTCTATGCTTATTATTTTTGTACTTATGATATAATATTATATAATATATTATTTTTAATATTTCATCAATCGAAATTCAAATAGTTTAAAATATAATATTAAAGAGTGGGAATTGAACGAGAAACTATAAAGAAAAGGTTCACTAGAAAGACATTCATTATTCAGCTTATTGTCTACCTTATCGAAATTATTTGAAAAACTCTTAAGGCTCTCCAGAATAGAGAAGCATAAATTAATTCCCAATCGTCAATTTGGTTTGGTTTACATGTAAGCATGTAACCATAGAATAAATATAAATTGTTAAATGAGTAAATAATGATATGGAAGCAGGAAAATATTGTACGGCAATCTTTTTCAATGTTTCAAGGGTTTTCAACAAAATCTGGCATGATGGCTTATTATATAAAATTAGAAACAATTTCCCATTTGCCCTCTATGCTATGCAATCTTATATGTATAAATTCTTATTTATTATAGAACTTTTATAATTAAAAATGAAATAAAAATAGTTATATGATTCAGCTTATTGTCTACCTTAGACAAGAAAGATCAACTTTGGAGTCTTTCAAGATAGTGTACTAAGATCGGTGCTTTATCTACACCACAGATATCTCAGTGCTCTGGGTATTGCAACTGGAATCTATGCGGATGATATAGATATTATTATGGCTCATAACAATCTTGTATTAACGCCCTTGCATTTATCAGAAAATCTCTCTTATATTCAGAGGTAGCTAAAGAAATGGAAAATAGGATTAAATAGGACAAAATAGGATAAAGCTAATAGGACAAAATCAGCGCATATGACATTTACTCTACTTTAAAGTAGTAGTTAAGTATCCCTCGCTAACTCTAAACGGTCTGGGAATTCCTCAAGCTGAAGATGCCAAATATTTAGAGTTATATTTTGACTATAAATTAAATTAGAAAAAACATATTTTCACCAAGGAAAAACAATTTGGATTTCCAATTTAGATGGCCAATTAGGCAAAATGTTCTAGCTGCTGTACAATAAACTGTTGATTGAAAACAAGTTGCTATTATATATAGCAATTCTTCTAAATCTATTTATAGCCAATAGCATTCAATTGTGGAGCACGGACTCTAATTCAAATGTAGAAATATTAGAAAGATTTCAAAACAAATATTTTAAAATTATCGTCAATGATCCTTGGTTCGTTAACACTTACATCATGATGTTAACGTACGTTAGAGACGAGATAAGAAGATTCTGAGATATGCTAATAAGTTGGAAAAACATTCTTACATACTCATGACTGATCTCATGAGAAATATCAAAACAACATTTTGATTAAAATGAAGGCTTCCTCAAGACTTGTATCTGATCGGATTATAATTCTGTAGGGCATATTTCGTTAGACATATACTCTCAAAACTTTTTTACATTTAGTTGTTACAAGTATTACTAAATGTCACGCTGCGACATGCGCATCGTTTCTGAGATGATGAAAAAAAGAAGATTATTGTTTAATGTTTTAGATTCTTTATTTGTATTACTTAATTTTGTGTTGCACAATAGTGAATGATGTGAGATTGTGGATTCGTTATTAGAATAATTAATATAATAGTATTAATTATATGAATTATTTTCAGATCTATAATAAATTTCTAGTAATTAAAAATTATGATTCGTTATTATATTGATTATTATTACATATAAAATTATAATATATAAAATATAAAATTCACATTTATTTTCAATCATTACCACATTTATTATAAGGAATATACATTCAAAACGAATGCATAATTAGTTTGGATATGTAAAATTTTTTAATAAATCTTTTTTACACGCGTTATAGATTAAAAACTTGTTTTTTCTATTTATTTTATTTCTAAATTTTGTATACTTGTATTATTGATTTTTTTATATGGCTTATATGGTTATTACATATGTGACATGATTGTTTCATACTGCATCGCATATCTCATTATGAAATATAATGCATAAAGACAAAATTAAAACAAACACAAACTGAATCGCCAGAACATTTTGAAAGTTTAACATATTAACTTTTCACTGTCTGAGCAGTTGATCGATTTGTACATTGATCTATTTGACAAAACATATGTACCGCTGATTGTTCTCGTAAACTGATATTCGTTTCAATTGGCTCATTTTCCAATACTGCAATATACATTTACAGTACATTTATAGTATTATTATTTATAATCTATGTGCGATCTAAATATATGAGCTTAAATGATTATAAATAAATTATTTCATAAGAGTCTTTACTTTACTGCCTAAATTTTTTAATTAGTCAATATTCGAGTAATCAAATATTCAGTTTCATTTGGCTTAAGGATAAGCTAGCATTATGCTGATTTTCACTAATATTTGGAATTATAATATCATTGCGAATGATATAAGCGAGAAATGGCAGAGAATCATAAAAGAATAGGAATATTTTTATAATTGAATTGTATATATATTATGCAATAATATAAAATGTACAAAAAAAGATTAAAATTTTTGCACGCATCTTATATATATACACATAGATATACATTATATTATTTCACATATGTATAGATATCTATTAGATTTATAAATTGTTTTTCACATGCCTAGTAGAATGATTATGAATTAATGAATATTATATTTTGTTTGTATGTCTGTCCCAAATAATGTATATGTATTATATCCGATTTTTGGCAGAAATTGGCCGCATTTTGGAAAATTTTCAGGCATTGGTGGAATATCTTCTTGACTGCCGACTTGTAAAAGAATCTCCATGCCAATTATCTGATGATAGATAAAATGACAATGAAACAACCAGTAACCTACAAAAAAGCATGTCATCATGTCATATTAAATCATTATTAGTTTTGTAATTTATTACTTTATAAAAAGTGTTTTATTAAAACAAAAAATAAAACTAAACAAATTTTATATACATTTCTCTTCTAATTTATATAATTTTCTATAATAATTCTTCGTATACATATACGGAATATACATATGCATATACATATTTCATTATATATATATAGATCAATTAGTACGTAAATTAGTACATATATTGTACTAATTCGCCATTTATATACATATATATAAATATATATATAAATATTCACAAATACGCTTTAATATTTTTATAGATCATAATATATAATCGCTTCTTCTGCTTTGCAACGGAAGAACGTTCGTTTTTTCGTATTATTACAATAATGAATATTTATGTGGGTAAGTATCATTTTTCACTTTAAAAATGACATTTCAATTCATAATTAATAAAATTAATAAAGTTCATAAGGTTAATTAATAAAGTTTTATTGTGTTTTAATTTGAGTTATTATAATATTTTAAGTTTGTAAATGTTTAAGTTTGTAAAGAAAATCAAACAATTTTTGTTATATTATGCTTTTTTATTACTGAAGAAGCAAAAATATGCAATCTTATGCACACAAATGCAAACTTGTAAAAAAATTTGTGCTTGTAAGAAATATGCAATCAATGCTGTAGATGATTCGATGTGCAGAAAGTCGAAGATTTAAAAAGATAAATTTTGATTTTTTTCTTTCAGCTACCAGAAAGATGAAAAAAAGTCATTGATCAAAATGGCAAATATACAAAATATAAAATTGAATAAAGTTATTAATATCTAAATAAATGATTAATTTGGGGAATATTAAAAAGATGGGATGTATATATATTACGATCTATTAAAGAATATATAATATATATTATATGTTTAATATATATCATACTTAATTAATCTATTATATCTATTTTACTATTATATATTTACAAAAAAAATTATGGAACGTAATAATAGCAACAATAATTTCTTATTTCCTATATTATCTCGTTATATATTATACTACAAATTACAAATATATGAAATTTTATATTGATTTTGTTTTATGTTTCAAAATTTGATGTTCATTAATATGTTGAATACTTATTTTATATGGAAACTTTGATGTATAATATAGGCTATATAATCATTAATATTTTTTATTATATTATTTCTACTATCTGGAAATTTATATTTAACATTTTGACTCACCAGGATTATCTGCACGGAAGCGTAGTACGACATAGCCATTATATGGGATTACAACAGTATCTTTTCTAACCGGTTTATCAAAACATCTATTAACTTGATTTCTTTTGTCCATTTCTTGTACAATTTTCCAATTGATGCTACTTACGCTTTCATTCGTAGCACGTCCCATTCCCATCACATAAAATGCATGTCCATGTAGATGGAATGGGTGAGATAAATTAGTTGCTTGTACTGAAACATGAAAATTCCAGAAAAGTATATAGTTTTATGAATTAAATAATAAAATAAAATTAATTAATAATAAAATTAAATTAATATTAGAGTTTAATTTTTAAAGTTTAAATTTTTGAAGTGAAATTTTTTAGAGTTTAATTACAAAATGATTATTTATTTTCTGGACATTTTAATTATAAATATAGGCAGTCACCATATTTAGCATGAAAAGCGAAAATATATTATAGATAAAAGAACTGCCGCTTGACTAGCGATCTAGTAAGATCCGGATTCAATTCGCGATTTTAGAATCTGAATATTCTTCTTGAATTCAGAAATAAGATAAAAATTGTTTTGATTATTCGCATTTTGAACGCTTATGTTTATTATTATTAATCGACATTAAGACATAGCGAAAAATTATTGCAAAAAGAGGCGATCAAGTATAGGAAGTAGGATGAAATAGGAAACTGAAGAAAAAATATTGGTGTGAATTGGTATGTGGATGGTGCGGATGATTTGCCTATGTATTAAAGTCATTACCAGTCTTTAAGGATACATATTTAATAAGGACACATATTTGCAAGATTATAACTGATAATGGAATAACTGATCTCAGGATTCAAGAACTCATAAAACTGAATGGACATATTCGAACATATGACATATTTACATTTAATATTCCTAATGTTCAAGACGATCAGGTTAATCGATTATAGCTATCATATTTAGCTTAATGGGAATATATCATATCAAAAGCAATATATGTAACAGCTTGATGGTCACATATTCAATGACACAAATAATAAGGAAAAAATGAAAAAAAAAACAGTTAAATTTCCTTTTTGTTGCTAGAGTTATCAATATACAACCGCTTTTCCAACTGCTAGATGAACTCGCCATAGGCGATTATGAAATAAATATTATAAATAATATACAAGTTAAAATTCAGCTTAACAGTTCTATTGTTTCTATTAACATAGAGAAAGAGATCAAAAGTAGGAATACGAAATTTTGCACTTATAAACTGAAGCAAGAGAGAAGCTTTAAAGTTGTTTTTAAATATATGCAATCATCGAATGTAGATGACTTCAAAAGGGAAATTGAAGATCATGGACATATAGTTACTAATATATGGATTATCAAGAAGCAAGGTACTAGTAAGACCCTTCTCATATTCTATATCAAGATGAAATTCGAGAATAAATTATAATATTAATAAAATTAAATATTCTATATCAAGATGAAATCCGAGAATAAATTATAATATTAATAAAATTAAATAACTTCTCCAATGTAAAATAAAATTTGAACCATCATACGCAAAATGTGAAATCTCTTGACGCGTTACATGCGATATGGTCACACGAGAACTGTTTGCTTTCATAAAGAGATGAGTTAAATACATAGAAGTAATACATAGAATACTCTAACTATAAAAGATTTAAGGATGTTAAACGTGTGCATGGACAACCAATTAGCAAATTATATGATCTATAAAAATATACAAAGAAGTTTTTCCCTTGCATTATTGAAAAAAGTAATAATATCCAAACCACAATCTCGAACTAAATCTGCAATCATATAAATTAGACTCGCCCAACAAAGAAAATACTATATTTCAATCAAACTGAAAGTAGACAACCGATTATATATCAAAATAATCTGTCTATCTAGACTTTCGTATAATAGTGAGAGTAGTAATAGTTGAGAGTGGCAGTTGTTGAGCCAGTAGTCGAGTAATTGTAGAGTTGTGAACGGCAAAGCCTATGGAATCAGCTAGCCTATCGAGAAATGTTATATCTTTGCGAAGAAGAATAAAGAGTTTCTTTATTTATTGTTCTATTTATCTGAGGCATCGAAGACCCATTATACTTAACAAATTCCATCAGGATAGAAATATCCTACAAATTTTGGAGGCTCAGCCGATCGATGCAATTGGATTGAGGAACTGCGAGTAAAGAGCAGTTTAAGAATTGCAAATTGTGAGCTACGAGCTGCGGACTAAGAATTGCGAGTTGCGGGCTGCGAGCTGCGAGCTGCAAGTGAGAGTTGAAAGCTAAGGACTAAGAGCTGACAAGCAAGAGTTGAGAATAAAAAAGATAAGATATTGACCTTAGAAACGGCCAATATGACGTGCCAGATATGCAAATGATCTAATGGTGATAGAGTTGAAAGAAGAATTGAGGAAGTTAGATCTGTCCGGCATACTTAAAAAATGAATTAATAGCGTCTAAATGAGTCGATCTCCGTGAATTGAACAATAATTAGAAACTCAAGCGATTGAAGATACAGAGGAGGCTGCTAGCGAGAGAAGCATCTATGAACGACGATAGAGATCTGTGGACGGTCGAGAGAGAGCGACCACTGAGCGATGACTAGAGTCGCAAATTCAAGACATACGCATATGAGTGATACGTGAGATGGAATTGGAGATGATAAAACGAGAAATCGAGTTATTGAAGATTCGTTCACCAATGACCGATTCTGCATTCTGCACCAATAATGCATCAGATGCATGCGCGAGTACAAAGACGGGGTTGGTACAATCCAAAGTTAATATAAATACTATAGCTGCGCTTCTCTCTGAGTTTGATGATACGACGGGTGATTTTCGCATGTGGCAAAATCAATTGAAACTTCTGGAGCAAACTTACCGATTAAACGTACATGAGGATATTGATCGCATTGCGGCTGCGAGGAAAAGCTTTGGCTTGGCTGCATTCGAAGACAGAACATATGGAACTGTCTATGAAGGATTTACTCGGTGGATTAAAGATTATGTTCAACCACCGGACCAATAGGATAATGTTACGTGAGAAATTCCAGAAACGTAAGTGGGAAAGAGGCGAATCATTTAGTGATTATATGTACCAGAAGATTATCCTGGGAAATCGTGTGCCGGTTCATAGAAGAAGAACTAGTTGGATACATCATTGACGCTATTTCTAATCGTGCGAAATGAAGCGCGAGTCAGCGGCGACTGAAGAAGCGTTCATGGCACGGTTCAAGCAACTGAAGTCATGGGACAAGGAGAGACAAAAAATGGCAAAGAAAAATATCAGTCGCGATTAAGGGACAAAGATGGTGAAGGCGGAATGAGCAAGCCGAAGAGGGATAAAGACAGTGAAAGCAGAAGAAGCAAGCAGAGGAAGAGGAACTGCTTCAATTGCGGACTGCCTGATTAGTAGAGACTGTCCGACGAAGACGCAGGAACTAAGATGTTTCAAATGCAGTGAGCGTGGACACGTCCAAATGCATTGAACAGCCAAGAACCGCGGGTGTCGTCGACGTGCAAAGCACTACGTAAGGAATACGCAAAGCTCTTATCGATACCGGGATATTTGTCTAATACGCGGGAATTAATATATTAAAGTAGGTGCCCCGAAGTTAGGGAAAAGAATCGATTCGATTTCGTGGCATAGATTCAGGCGAGAATGTAACTCTAGGTGAGTTTGATGCAATTATGAATATAGATAAGAGCGATTATCCGATTCGTGTTTATGTCATCTCGGATGCGCTCATGAAATATGAGTTGCTTATAGATACAGATTTTCTAAGTGAATGCTGGAGAAATTATTATTATGCTCCAGAATGGAGCTTATTCTGGAAAATAAAGAAGTTCGCGTGAGATGTGTCAATTAGACTTAGATTCAGACGAAGTAAATAATATAGGCGTGACACATATATTGAATGCTGAGCGTCGGGACACAACCGAGAGTTTGGTCGACGAGTATAAACCGAAGAAGCGCGTGAGTTGTGAGTTGGAGGTGCTAGCCATGAAGAAGACACAGTGGGACGACGTTGATATCAAAAAAAGTTTTGATCCTGCCGAGGCACAAGAGATCGACGGATATATTGCGAGGAGCGGCATGCCTTTGGAAGTAGATAATGATGCGGATTATTATATCCGTTTTGCTTAGACCTCTAATTATCCGACAGGCACATGAGAAAAGCACTTTTCAGTTGCAGGAACAGGGGGGTTGTTGAATGAAAAGTATCGGAATCCGAGTAGAGATGGAATTCGGAAAGAAAATAGGTGCGCATTCAGTAGAAAGCGAGAAAAAAGAAGTGTCGAGTTATCGCGACTCGACGACATAGATCATCTGCTGACAAAGAGCCGTGTGATTTGGAATTACAAGATAGTAGTAATTGATAAATATCCGGAGCGGTTATCAATGCAGAATGGCCGAGTGTAGTATAGAAGAAAGGGATCGGTGGCGGCATGTATCAAAAGCTTGTAATCAAAGGAGCCGAAGCGCACGTGCGTGTTTGCGTCCAGAATAAAGACAACCGCGGAAAAAACTGTTGATGCGCGGAAGCTCGCGGGACGACGTGATTCATCTAGATGATACGTAGCGATTAGCCGACAATTCTGAAATGTAGCACTATTTTTGGATATATAAACGACGGGGGGAGGATATATACAGAACGCAGCAAAGATGCGATAGAGTGTGAGAGTGAGTGTGAGTGTGAGAGTAGTAATAGTTAAGAGTGGCAGTTATTGCCAATAGTTGAATAATTGTAGAGTTGTGAACAGCGAAATCTATGGAATCAGCTAGCCTATCGAGAGATGTTATATCTTTGCGAAGAAGAATAAAGAGTTTCTTTACTTATTATTCTATTAATCTGAGGCGTCGAAGATCCATTATACTTAACAAATTCCATCCAATTCCAGGATAGAAATATCCTACAATACCTCCAAATTCAGGATAACATGAACAAACGATACAAAATTAAAATATATAATGACAAAGCTCATAGAAAAATGGACTCAATGTTCTATGGGCTAAACATTTTAACAATCACACAAACATTTTCTCATCACCAAAATAACATAATAGACAGGACACTTAAAGAGCAACTTGGAATGCCAACGGGCTGGTTAAGCATTCATAAGAAAACTTTTATTTTCAGCCAAGACATAGACATATTATTTATTTGTGAAACATATTTTATCAACAAGAGCTTCTTCCGCATTTCTGGATATACTTCATATCACACAATGCACTCTGACGGCAAAGCCCATGAAGAACTTAAGAAACAGCATTAGATATTACGAAATTGATAAATACTAAAGAGAAATCTTGCAGGCTACTAGTATCTTAATTGAAGACTGGAATGACTGGAATATATTACTATTTCTATATTTACAATAGAAATTATAACATTTAAACATGTTATAAAAAATAAACATAAATGAACATATATAAATTTTTTTTAATCCTATATAACCGTTTTATCACTGCAAAGGATTATAATATCAAATATACGCCATGGGGATCGATATTAATCTGATCCGAAGAGCGGAAACTCGAAGCGATCGAAGCAATGAACTTGGTAACAAGGGAATCCGTCTAGAAATTGTCTAACAACAAAAAGATCCCCGATTTTCCATCAGGCATTATTACGGCATTATCGGCATGTCTAAAGACTATTGTCATATTGAGTTCCATCTTGAATTGTCCTCAGATCATTTTCCAATAATTATTACAGTAAATAATAAAGCAATGATTAAAGACAAACGTTGCATTTTCCACAAACAAACTGGTCTTACTTTCAGAAGCTGTTGATGACTACTCTTGACAATTCTATCTCACTAAAAACTGATGATAATATAGTTTGCGTAGTTGGAAGCTTTAACGATACCCTATAGCAGGCTATCTGGAACACAATCTAGACATATAGCAATCTAAACACCAATATTGAATTCTTATCTTCAATAAAAGATACTGGCAGAAAAAAGGCAGAGAAAACCTACATTGCCTAGCTGGCAAACCAACAGCTTCCCAGTACTGAAAACCAAATTAAATTGAGCTTTCAATGCATTTTAAAATCTGCTGGACTTGAAAAGAAACGGGGATATGTAAGAATATCTAAGCAGGTGAAGTCTTACTGCTGCAATCAACTACTTTTTATGAAAAGCCAATAAGAAATTGAAACGCCCGTAGATACAATATTTGCCTATTAGTCGGATGGAGTTGAACGAATGATAAAGAAAAAGCTGAATCATTCGCTATATCCCTCTCCAAGATCTTTAACCCGCGTGAGATTACTTTAGAGAAGCAAAACAGATTACTCTCGGATGTCATTACTATTAATCCTAGATATTCTCATGAAATCTGTCACCATAAAAGAAGTGCGAGTCGTAATAAAAAATCTGAATTCAAAGTATTCAGCTGGATTACGATCTTATAACTAATCCTGCAGATGTTGCAGAAATAGGAATAAAATTCATCATTCAACTTTGATAAATGAAGTCCTTAGACAGGATTCTTCTTCCACTCCAATGGAAGCGAAAATGATCATGATTCAGAAGCCTGGCAAACTTGCAGAACTTGTTAAATCGTATAGACCAATCAACTGCCCTATCGAAATTATTTGAGAAACTTCTACTCCTAAAACTCTTCACAATAATGGAGAAGCATAAATTAATTTCCAATCATCAGTTTAGTTTCCGATGTAAGCATAGAACAAATACATGGAATTGTTAAAAGAATAAATAATGACATGGAAGTAGGGAGCTATTGACGATTTTTCTCGATGTTTCAAGGGCTTTCGAAAAGATCTGGCACAATGGCCTATTATATAAAATTAAGAACAATTTTCTATCTGCCCTCTATGCCATCATAAAATCCTATTTATTATATAGAATTTTTATAGTTAAAAATGGAGTAATAGTTACATGATTAAAATCAACTCTGGAGTCTCTCAAAATAGTGCATTAAGACCAGTACTCTACTTATTATACATCGCAGATATCCCAGTTACTTTAGATATTGCAACTAAAACCTATGCTATAGCTATTGATGATATAGCTATTTTTGTGGCTTATAACAATCCTATATTAACATCTCTGCGTTTATGAGAAAATCTCTCCTATATTCAGAGGTGAGTAAAGCAATGGAAAATCAAAGCTAATAGCATAAAATTAGTGCATGTTTACTACCCGTTAAGAGATATGGCCGTCTATAACTCTGAACGGTCTAAGAATTTCTCAAGTTGAAGATGCCAAATATTTAGGATTATATCTCGACCGTAGATTAAATTGGAAAGACCATTTCTGCACCAAGGGAAAACAATTTGGATTTTAGCAAAATGAGCAAAATATTCTAGCTACTCGGCAATAAACTATTGGTTGAAAACGAGTTGGTATTATATGTGGCAATTCTAGCTACTCGGCAATAAACTGTTGGTTGAAAACGAGTTGGTATTATATATGGCAATTCTTAAACCTATTTGGGCTAATAGTATTCAATTGTAAGACACAGGCTCTAATTCAAATGTAGAAATATGAGAAAGATCCAAAACAGATATTTTAGAATTATCGTCAATGCTCGCTATGCTAGTATGTCGTCAATAATACATTACATCATGATATTAACCTGCCATGCATTAAAGAGTAGATAAGAAAACTCAATTAGAGATATGCTAATAGATTGGAGAATCCTTACATATTCATGACTAATCTCATGAGAAATGCCAAGATATCACGGAGGTTAAAAAGCAAGGTTGATCAACTTATGCATTTGGCTGATTATAGAGCATATGCCATTATGCGTATGCTCTCTAAGACTTTCTCACACCTAACTGCCATAAGTATTACTAAATATCACGTTGTGCTTGTAATAATTCCTAAGATGAGTAAAGAAAAAAAGAAGACGCATAAGTTGGGTCGCTTGGCAACTTAAGCAGATCTCTTGGATTCCATTTTCAGTTTGGATGATCGGAGTTTCGATATTTTATCCGATTCTTATATAAGTAAATAAGTCATCATAATTTGAATGCTTAAGTTATATTCTAAATTATTAGATATAGTAGTATCTGTATATGTTTAGGATTAATCATATCATTATTCAAAATTAACTATTCCTAAATATACTTACATTCATCGATTAATACTATTTCAACAATTGCATTAAGTGGAATATCTAATTTATGTGTACATGAACATAAATTATTATTGCAATTCTCTGATATCGTTTTTCTGTTGCAATACTGATCGTCTGGAATGTCCATAAATTGAGAAAGTGGTGGAGAAGGTGGAAACTTAAAGGATATGCCATCTATAATAGCATCTATAGTAGATCTACCTGATGCCACTATTAAAAATAAAAAGATTTTATTATATAAGTTACACAAAATATTTTATTATAAATATATCTTAATAAATAAATTAATGCCTCCATTTATTCTATTTCTATAATGTTTAAAAATTGATTTTCCAGTGTTATTAAAATTCACGTATGAATTACATAACTGTAGATTACAATATTATAGATAATTCTTATTATAGACAATTATTTTCCACACTTTTAAATTTAAAATATGTATACTTTAATTAGCTAAACGCTTTCTAGTTGAAGCATTGGAAATGAGTTGAAAGCAAAGATTTATTTTATTCTTATTATGATATATTATGGATTGCTATAACTGGAATGTTTCGAATATAATTTATCAAATATTTAAACATTATATTTAAAACATATTTAAAATATACTATCTTTATAGACTATATTTACAGATTATATTTAAAATCTTTTGAAGCATTTGTAGCGTTAAATGAATCGTATTTATGATTTATAATCTATTGTTTATATTATATTGTTTAAATTATAATCTATTGTTACCATTATTTATATATCATTATTAATATCATTGTTTGATTATAATATTATTTCATCATTATGACAACGATAACATAAGTACAATATTACAGATTTTCAAATTTTTTTTATAATGAAGAATTATTGTTCTTGCAATTCAAATAAAAAGAAATAGTTAATATAATAATTAATTAGTAAGATATTTTAATCTAAATTTAGCATAGTTTGTTATACACCCATGATACTTAAAAAATAATTTACTTTGCATTATCATTTTTAATATTTCTTTTTAAATTACATATTTATTTAATAGATATAAATATCTATCATGCTTACCCATAAATTTAGCATATTGATTAGGTTGAAAAACTTCTTGAGACGTGTATTGATAAAAGCCGACAGGTAGATAGAATTTTATATCAGGTTCTGGTAGAAGAATATCTTTATCTATTGGCTCTATGCTATCTAGATTACTGACACAAAGTGTATCATCTAATGGTACTTCACATGTTGCATTCAATGCATTCAATACCTACAAACAATTATAAATAGTATTAATAATAATAACAAAAAATTTATATATAAATTAAAAATCTATATTATAAAGAATGGATCGAAATTTAAAAATATTAGATAAATAATACATAGAAAATATCGATATAATAAAATGTATACGTTAACTGATTTAAATAGACATAAAAGTCTTAAATAAAAAGAATGTAATGATGATAAAGAAATAAATATGTGACATTTGTAATTGAATACAACATAATTCCAATCTGATATAGTAGGATATAATTTTAATCAGATATAGGAAACAGATATATAAAGTTTTATGTGTTATGTATTATGTTGAAACCAAATATGATTTTCACGCATATATTAATTTAATTATTGTGTGAAATCAAAACAAGAAAGTACTATAGATGCAATATGCATGTAGTAATATATAGATTATGCGAATTCACTATAATGTTTTTTTATCAATAGCCATAGGATCGTAAAGAGATATAATTGTGAGATTACAAAAATAAATTAATATGTTAAAACGCTTACTTACTGATTGTTCATTTCTGATTTCCAAATTCTAATTCAAAAGTTTTACATATGCTATAGTTTATAATTATATAATTAAATAATCACGACAGTTCATTAAAACAATAAAAAGATATAATTTACAATAATTATAATTTTAAATGATTACAGTAAAAGAAGAATAAAGCTGAACAAAGCTTGCAATCGGACTCAGTTAATAAGAAATGAACATATGATTATTTAATATTCTATTTAAATTTACTTTACATCATTTAGTGTTTTCAATGCGAAATGAGTAATTTATAGTTCTAAATAAGTTTTCAATTTTGCATGAAAACGAAATTTAGTTAATATCTTTCGGTATCTTTTATACAAAGTAAAATTGATAGCTATATAGTTGTATGTACAGTTGTATGTTAATTTTCCATGAAAAGCGAATCTTCATTATCTCGAACTTTGTAAGCGAAATTACAAAATAAAAATATATTTATTTGGTATTATGATGATTTCATATTTTTTATATTTTCACATTTTATTGTTTATTTTCATATACTTACGATGCCTGAAGGAAGACCTTTGTCATAACTAGGAGATTGCAGTAATGGTTTACTCGGTGCATCTTTGTAACGTAAAACTGCTAATTGTTGTACACCTTGTAATGCACATGCTCCCATACCACGAACTTGTATCCAATAAGAACCGACGGATTTGTTAGTATGCAGAATGAAATCATATCGTTCACCTAGAATATTATCAAATAATATTATATTAATTTTTTTTTATTTTAATAAAAACTCAATGATTGATTACAATAATTTTAAAAAATCTTCTAATGATAAAATTATATGACAAATAATTAGTAAAATAAACATATAATATTATGATAATCAAATAAGGTGATATTTTCATAGAATTCTGTGTCTGTATGTGTATGTAGTTATTTGAAAATTATAAAATTAAAAAAAATATCCCTTACAAAAGTTTTATAATTTCAAGAAGAACAGAAAGTGATCATTGATTGGTCTTGGATAATCTTTTGAAGATTGTATAAAAATTATCCTCAATTTTATAAGTGTAAATTTTTATTTTTTATTGTATATTCTTTATCTCGAAAATTATTCACAACATTTTAATAAACTATAATAAGCACTATAATAAATACTTCTGGAGTTATAAAACTTGAAGTTTACAATATCATTGGCATCAGCATTAAAAACTAAGTGAAATCCAAAACCAAGTCTTATCACGTGAAGATTGCACAATAGGATTTACACTTCTATTACGTGCATACGTGCGCGTTCACGCGCAAGTGTATATGAATATGTGTTGCGCTCATACGCGGATAGAGACATGAACTCTATGGCTCATTATTTCCAAAACATTTTTTGACTTCAAATCATTCTACAATTATATATCTTACAGTGATTATTCGAAGTTGTTATCGTATTGCTTAGTATAGAATGGGAATCATGTGTTAAAATTCATCATATATATATTCTACGGAGTATAAATTTTTCTGTAGACAACTACGATGCGATTTATTATGGAATTATCATCGGCTATCATCGTTCGGTAATATGCGGGCATTTCGAGATGACAGAATATCAAAAGAAAAAGATTTGAAAATCAATTTAGAAGATCTAGAATAGAGAAGGACTTAGGAGGTCAAAAAACTGAATTTTGTGATCAATTCATTCAATCTTAGAACGTTGCATCGAAATGACTTTTCTCAATTCCTACTTAATGTGAATTATATAGCTAAAACTTTATTTTTCACTATTTTTCACTAATATTCAATTACTAGAATTCAAGTTTCGAATATTTCAACATTTTCGAAAAATCGCAACAAATTTTAAAGAAACTATGAATAGTTAACTAACTATTAATCTATCTTAAATCTATCTATTGAGAAAAAAATGAGAACCAATTAAATAATTTTTTACAATTGCATACTATTTAACTTATAAATTTAATATATTTAATTGGCGCCAATAATCGAATTAGTATGTTCAATGTGGATTTTCTAATGGCGGTTTACGATAGTTACTGAAAAGCCGCATCGCTGAATGTAATCAAAAGAATCATATTACAAGAATTATTAATAAAACCATTGATAAAACAAAATCTTATTTACCAGATATTATTATTCTGATCAGATAGTGGCTAAATGAACATAATGTGATATAATTGATACTGAAAAACATGCGATCGATCGAGACATTTTTATTCATGTTCAATCTGTTCTTTGATTTGAGACTCATTGTGTACAATATACTACATATACATACCGCAGTAACGATAAGAGCAACATTGACTTCATCAATGTTGGCACGGTTCTAGCATTATTTTTAGTGAGTTAATTGTCAAGTTTTTTATTCTATATAACATGATATTATTAATTTAATTATCACAAATAACAGCTGAATAATACTTTTTTGTAAGTGTGTCAATATTTTTAATTATTATATTCTCCGAGTATTAGAAGAACATTAATAATTTTAATGAGAATCTGACATTATCTCAATAGAGATAATTTTATTCTTTAATAGATTATTTTGGTGCGGTTCCTTAAACTTACGATTGCATCTTACAATTCTTTTTTAATTGAAATAATTACATCGTAAAACGTTCGTACTTTGTACGAACAATGTGTTTTTATATGTAATAAATATAATAGTTACCTGTGCAGATATTATTTTAGTCTGGATTTTATATGAACACAGATAAGCATGTTACATTATTTTTCATAATATTTAAGGACTCTAAATCTTCTTTATGTTGTGCGTGCGCGTACGCGCGCATGTGTGCATGTATTCATCTATGTTAAGTTCGAACGGTTGCTATAAATATGTTTAGGAAGTAATTTAAAGTAAAAAATGCTGTAGAAGTAAATTATGGGATTTGACGCCTTCATTCATATGTGAATGCAAACCACACACACACACACACACACACACACACACACACACACACACAGAGAGAGAGAGAGAGAGAGAGAGAGAGAGAGAGAGAGAGAGAGAGAGAGAGAGAGAGANAGAGAGAGAGAGAGAGAGAGAGAGAGAGAGAGAGAGAGAGAGAGAGAGAGAGAGAGAGAGAGAGAGAGAGAGAGAGAGAGAGAGAGTGTACACAGAAGTATACATTCAATTATATCATTTTCAAGTGGCATACTTTGAATAATGCTAATGTCAGCCATATTGTCGATACTCCAAATCTTAATTCAAAAAATATTAATTGCATAAATTAATTTTTTGCCTTTCTCCATCAATCACCGAAAACCATTTTAAATTAGAATATGTAAGATTCTAATATGTAATATTCTTGTGATTTTGAAATGCTGACATCTACTTCAAAATATTATATGAAATAGTAGAATAGATAATATAACCTTCAGAGAAGAAGAAATAATGGTTTATGCATATTTACTATTGCTTTCTTATCGCGTTTCAGTTAAGAAAGAATGCCGCTGAAATGATTCTTTTGTTCTTGATAAAGGTGTATGACTTATACTTAAAAATTATATAAAAGATTTCGCAAAAGTGATTTTATCCTTAAAGATAGAAAATACTCTGGCCAACATAAAAAATTTAAAGTCAGAATATGGCATTTACTGAATCAAAACTTAACACAAACAGGAAAAGAACTTATTGCAAGTCGGAGTTACTGAAGACATTTCCATTTTGTTATGTAAACCGAGAGATTTTTTTAAAAAATCAAAAAAATTAATTTGGACACTTAATATTTAATAAAAAAAGACTTCGTTATAATGTTTTGAAAAATGTTTGAAATTACAAAAATATGAAATAAAAACTGTAAATTCCATTCCAGAAATTGAAAGTAATATCTGCTTAATCTTCAAACGATGATCCAAAATCAAATTATAAATTAGATTAATAAATAAAAAAATTAATAAATGATAAACAACCTACCAGCATATGATGTGACGGAATTTACTGTTACTGGTTTAATATCACGACCATCCGTGGCAATAATTTCTAATTTATGATCTTGTATAGTTAACATACCAGGGCAAACTGTGCAAAATGCATTGATCATACGGATACGATATCGTTTGCCTGGTTCTACATCTATTATTTCCAAAGTAGTATTTGTTGTAGTACCCGTATTTTCATCCTATAAAAAACTTTCAATTTTATACACTAACAAAATTAAAATAGATGCATGATATATGAAAGATACAACACATATAATATATAATACATATAACACAAACACACACATATAATACAATAACATAACATAGAAACATAAATTATGGAAAATATGAAATTAAGATATAAACAGAAAGCTGCTTTCTTATGAAAAAATAAATTGAATATTATGCAGAATGAAGTTTTTGCATAAGGCTTCGTTTTTTAAAAAGAACTTTTCGCTAGCTGTTTCAATATGAAAGATCTATCTCTGTTTTTATTTGCCTTTGTACTTGGCCAATATTATGATTTGCGTACTTCCTATTATAGCTATTATTTTATTTACTTTTGTTTATATTATTAATTTTTTTCGTTTCGTCACAATATTGACGTATATTAATAAAAAATACATAGATATACTTTTTGTTAATACATAATGACAATGTATTTGTTACAAATCACTTTTATAGAAAATTTTATTCTATTTATCATATCCTGATAAGTACATTATTGCAAATATGTAATAGAGCAAGATTTGTTTAAATGACTCTTTTTTCAGTTTTAAATAATGATTTATGCGAATAACGAATATATGAAAACATAGAAGATGAAGTTATCCAAACTGTACTTCTAACAATGATGAATTAAATATGAAGAATATTTCTTCACAATATTTGTTTAGATCGATAATTCATCATGTGAAAATATAATGCATTATCATGTTATCCATGTTATATAGAGAATGTAAAGCTTTATGAAGCTTTCAACGAATGCTTTTCTGTTACTGCTGAAACAACATTATAATTATCAGAAATTTTTATAAATAAATTATGTAGATAGATTAAAATTGGAATAATGGAACTTTAACATACATATCCATTGATGGCTGAATCAAATTTCCATATTGTTGTATCAATATATTTTAAAGAAATATGGACCATTAATATTTGGATTGAGATCATTGAACAATTAAATTTTGTACCTAAATTTTTGTAAGAGATTCCATTTTTTTCGTTAAAATAATAAATTATCAAATATTTTATTCATATAATTATAGGACAATGTCGTATGTATACATACGCGCGCGCATAGATAAGTTAATTGATCCAAATAGAATAATTGATCCAACAGTATAATTGATTTTGTTATTGAAATAATAAAATAAATTATTTTATTACTGGATTAATTTAGGATAGTAATAGGATTAATTAGGATAATAATTTTAGATAATAGATTTTAAATTAACAGTGAAAAAATAATCCATTTTGTCACTTTATCTTTAATGAAAATATTATTAATAATGAAAAAATTAATTTATAATTGTCTTAAAATATTAATCCTTTTGTAAAAATAAAATTATTTATGTATATTTTGAGATTTTTAGGATTTCAAAAAAAGAAATTTAATAAATATTAATTGGCTCAATAAGACAATTTTTTAAAATATTTTATTTTATTTTATCATGATAATTTTATTCTTTTACTAATTCACCTTAAAAAATGAGAGAAATATTGTTATTTTTAGTGTACATTTTATCAAAAATATAATTTTCTATTTTCATAGAAATTATATTTTTTTCGAAATCCTTTCAAAATTTCCTTTCGGAATGGTCCAATTATGGAAATAATTTAATACTGTTAACATAATTTAATATTGGATCAAGAAAGTAAAATAATTAATCCTGCTATTTTATTTTATTGGCTTAGTAACAGATTTTGTCATAAAAGGAGATCTTATGTGGAAAATCATTTTGCATATGATAATGTTGTAATGGCTAGAAATATTGTTCGTCAAAGAATAAATGAAAAAAAATAACCTGAGGGTATTTATAAATTGTAATCATAATCATTTACTCAACTTAGTAAATGTATATGCAGCCAAGTAAGATCCAATGATAATCTCGTATTTTGAAATTATCAAAACTTTCTACATATTCTTCTCTCGTTCAATACAGTAGAAGAAAAAATATCATGTCTATGTTAGCCAGTTAAGTCAGTTTAGATCAATAAAATGAAAAATAATGCAAAATAATTGTATAATTGCATATCGCAGTTTTTTTATTTGCTTTTGACTTTGGAAAGTTTCTGAAACAAAGTATTTATTGCAATGAACATGTTCAAAAAAGACTAAGATTAGTCTGAATTTCTACAAACTGCTTTGAATTTGAAAGTCTGTCAAAATTATTTTGATGCTGAAAAAGAAATATTAATAAGTAATTCAAAGAAAGTCTCGATCTATATATATCTGGGTTTATACAATCAAGTATCGTACACCCATTTTCAATCTCTATCTATGATATCCTCGGTCGTGAGTCCGTTTCCAGGACTTGTCGCATTCTTTCATTTCACGATCTCCATGTTCTTCTTCGTTTCTTCTTTTCTAATGGCATCTATGTAAACAGCTTATTGGGGATTTTTTTCAGTATTGTTTGTTGTGCATTGACTCTCTCTCTCTCTAATTCACATTATTTTTCTCTCTTATCCGGATGTTCCTTCTGATCGTTGTAGGTCATTTCCAAGACATTAAGTTTTCTTTTCTTTTCATTTCATTTCATTTGATAATCTATTTTCAGTGCCGCAGGATAGCACAGAGTTCACTATAGATCTTCCTATGTTTCTTAATCCAGATATGTTCCACTATATTCAGATATCTGATAATTTTTCGATCCTGCTCAATGCGATTCTTTAACTTTCGCATTCTAATTTCTTCCACCTTAGTAATATGTTAGCTATGCTAGATATTTGAAATGGTCCATCTGCCTCATTTGCTCATTAGATATTGAAATCTGGACTTGTGCTAGAATTTACATGTTTACGCCATTTTACATGTTTGGACCGCCATTGTCTATTGGATATATATTGGATATGTTTCGGACATATTGATTGTCAATTCCCAATTATAGTAGTGTTTATTTAATCGCTTCAACATAAATTTCATTTCATATCATCCTGTGTAAACTATTTGATCATTCGCAAAACTTAAAGTGTAAAGATAAAACTTATCAATGGGAATTGCTCCAAATTAATAAAGATTATATGCATTTTCTCTCCTATTGTTGTCCTCTATTTTGTTATTTGTTAGATTAATAGGCTATTTATATATTCTCGATCTGGATTGAAACTATTTTGATCTTTGCTAATAATGTGCTTTGAGTTTGCTTGCAATTTATTGTAGATAATCTTGATAAATAGCTTGTTAAAAATACTATTAACATTGATAATAATTCCCGAGATCTTTTTTATTTACTTTTTTATATATTGATGTCACATAAGATATTTTCCATTGCTTTGCCATCTTGTTTTGTTTCAGAGAGTTAATAATTAGTTATAATTGATACCTGTCCAAATATTCTCTTCCACATTTCACCAGCACCAGTGCTATTCCTTCAAATCCAAAAGATTTTCCATTTTTCATTGTCCTCATGCTTCAATTCTCCGATAATGTGGATGTTCTCATTCGATTCTCCCCTGTAGATTCGAGGTCTCCCCTATAGATACCGATATAAGCGAACTCCGGTCTATTCTCAACAAGAGAATTCAAGAGATTCGTGAGGTGTCCATTATCTCATGGTGATTAGATGTAGTCCAGAGTATTGAGAATTATTTCGCAAATTTTTTAGAAAACGCTATATTTCTATCGATCGTCAATCCCCAATCATAATGTGCATTTCTTTACATTTTAATTTCCACATTATATTCTTTCTTTTTTTGAGTCTCTCTTTCACTATGCTGACTCTTTTATAGCATTCTTCATTTTCTGCATTTTTGATCATCAAGCACTTGTTGTATGCTCTTTTCTTATTCCCTATGAGAAGTTCCATATCATATGTTCACCTTTCTTTTTTTCTTTCTTTTTGTGTTTTACCCAAAGCTTCATTTGCTATTTTATGAATTATATTTGTTATTTCCAGATGGCTCTGTTCCATAGAGATCTCTTCAATAGAGATATATAGATTCCAGGTGTTGATTAAATCTTTGCTGTCCTTTATATCTTTATACTTAAGATCCTTTATACCATCTTGTTGTAAGAGGAACAATTTATATCGAAGCCATTGTTTAGCTTTTTTTGTTTGGCTAAAATCCTTACCGGGGAGGTTGTTTCAGGAGGTATATGTGACTCATAATGGTTCGCGTATATACGACTGCGCAATGGTCTGATTCACAGTTTGTTTCTCGTTTTATTCTGTCCTCTTGTATTTTAAACACTGCTCTTTGTTCGATCAATACTTTATAGTCCATAGTCAATAATGGATTGTTCTAGCGAAGATCTTTCCCATATATATCGATGTATCTTCTTATGTTCGAAGAATGTATTACAGATTTTCAGTCATGTTGCTTGCTATATACGTCTAGAATAAGTCTATTCCCACTATCATTTACTGTGGTTTCATCAATCTTATCACTACTTCGTCTCGGCTTTTGATCTTCACTGTGGCATTTAATCTTCTGCCAGTATAAGTTGTTATCAGTATTTTATCTGATCTAATTCTTGACTCAACATCTCGTAGAATCTGGACAATTGAGTCGTCGATTGGAACGTATATTATCAGAAATGTAATATTTCTAGATTCGCAGATATATCCGTAGATTCTTAGATCCAATCTCAAACATCTTTTGTTAATATACTATTGTTAATATACTATATCTTGAATGTCTTCAAGTTCTTTCGTATAAGTATGGCGATGCTTGCCCTTGCTCTTTCCGATTGCTCGACTCTAGACCAAGGTAACATAAATTGGCCTAGCATTGCAGTACTATGATCTTTCTTTTTTGTTTCAGTGAAGCAAAATACGTATCCCCTAATGCTGATTACTTCTTTAATAACTTCCTACAGTTTTCCCGACAAACTATGCACATCCAGATTCCGCAAGTTGTTCGTTTTTTGCTTTGTTTATCATCGATGAGACTGTCCTTTTTTGGCTGCTTATTGGGATTTTTAGCAATAATTGTTTTACAAATGGTGGAGAATTAATCCAATCTCTATTAAAAATAGAAGTTGAAAGATATCAAATACGGAAGAAACAAATAATTGATAAGCATGCGAAAAACGATATGCGATATCAATAATTAAGAAGGAAATGGAAAGTGTGAAAAGAATATCTAATTTCCAGAAAAAAATGAACAAAAAATTTGTTTGTTTGCATAATACTAATGTCAAGATACCATATAACTAATAATAACAATTTAAAGATAAATTGAAAGCTTAAAAATAAAGAAAATTTGAATAAATTTTATAACTATAGAATTGATGGACAGCAACTGGATGAAGAAATTTTAGATTGCAGAACGTTGCCAAGTCAGAGTGACATGAAAATATCAAAGTCTGGGGAATTTTTCGAATTTATTCTTCATTTTCTTTGGCAATGTTAATAAATAAATAATAAATAATTAGCAAATTAACAATAAAAACTAAGAGAAATACTTTCATCTCCATACTAAGTAATAAATTCAGGAAGTCTATGAGATCTTGAGATTTTGATATTGGCCCGGTAACATTTTGCAACCTAAAATTTTTTCATACAGTTGCTGTCCCTCAACATTATAGTTATAGAAATTATCCAAATTTTCGCAACTTTCATTTTTAGATCATAATTATTGGATTAATAATGCTAATAATCGCATTGATCATTGAGAGATCATTCAGCAAATTAAAATGAATATTTCATATTTAAAAATTTTCGTGAGTTAAGATAGATTATAGATCTTGTTCTATTAAGTGCAGAAAAAAAAATGAAAAAATTGATTTTAAGCACATTATATATTAATTTGCAATAGTGGAAGCAAGAAAGTCATAATTTTTATATAATGTCATAAAGTAAGTAAAATGTAATATAATGTAATTAAATAAAAGATTAATGAACTTGAATTTTTAAGTTATGGTAAAATTATATAAAAATGAGATATCAGTTATTTAATAATTTAATATTTGCTATTTCCCACAAATACATCTGTCTACATTCAGAAACTTTATGTTGTATATTTTCAATTCATCTTTTCAAAAGAAATCTACTTCTTCTTCGGTTATATTATAATTACATACGTTATATTGCTGGAAAAGCTTGTATATTATTCTTGATAATTTAACTTATGTTAATAACTGATTATCGTAAAATTATCTTCGAAGTTAATTATAATATAATTAACTTAAATAAATAATGTTATTATATTAAATATTGGAAGATATTAAAAAAATATTTTATTTTATTAAATAAATATATATATAATATAATATATAATATAATAAATATATATAAGTATAAGTTAATAAGATATATACAAAATGATGCATGTATATGACACACGACACGCACACGCGCAGGCGCGCGCGCACACACAGAGAGAGAGGGAGAAAGAGAGAGAGAGAGAGAGAGAGAGAGAGAGAGAGAGAGAGAGAGAGAGAGAGAGAGAGAGAGAGAGAGAGAGAGAGAGGGGATATACATGTGTGTCTCAATGTACGTTATGCATTAACATACATGTCTATATGTGGACTTATTGCATTATAGGTATACTGCATATATATATATATATATATATATATTGGTATAGTACATATATTAATATATGCATATTAATATACATATATATATGTACTTCAACAGAAATAAAATATCTTACAAATATTATAATTATATAATAATTAATAATAATATAATAATTATAACAAATATTTAGAATAATATAGTAGAAATAATTTCTTATGATATCAAACTTGCCATGTATTTTCCTCTACCATTAATAAGTATCGAATCAGGTAACTGTCCAGTTTGATTAAAACGTTTGCCTGGAAAGCGATACACAGCTTGTTGATGCATCCAATCACTAATGATCAGAACATGAGTAGAAAGATCATAATCATATAAATGACTATGTGGATTGTGCTCATCAGTTTGACGTACTATAAAACTACCAAAAATACCATCCATTTTTTGGAAGCCGCTATGCGCATGCCAAAAATGTGTTCCTGGATTGTTTACATCAAACTGATATCTATAGAATGAAAATAACGGCATTATATAATGAATAAAAATGATTAATTAATCTATTATCTAATACTCATATATATATTATGATAGATGTCAACACTTAAAAATCATAAAATTGCTGGATATTGTAATTTAAAACAGTTTTCATGAAAAAATTGAATTAATATATTTGCGAGATCTTTTTTCAATATTTATTATCATTTCCCGAGCATTTTGCGATAAAATGCTTGTTACCGAGATAAAACTCGGTATAAAGACGAGTGATATATATTTATAGTTTTTGTTGCATTTGCCAAAAGTAAGCAGAATAGCCACAATTTAATTTGCTATATAATTCATCATTCTTTAAATAGGAAACTTATGCAGATTTGAATATGAGGATACAATATTTATAAGAACCAAAATACTCATTCATCAAAATCGGTCATTTCGATTTATTTCAGTAATAATAATATACAGTTACAATAACAATTTTGATAGTCAAAATTTTAGAAAGTCTTTTTGAGTATCATCTATTATGTTAACTATATTATCCACTGATATTAATAGGTACATAGTGATTTATACATTTATATATTAGGATTGATTAGGATTTTGATGATGGAGAGTTAATCCTTCATGTATTTCTTGGAAATAAAAGAAGTTTTGAGAAATGAAAAATGAATATAAGATTTTTAAATATATGCTTGACTGATTTTAATATAGTCAAAATTATGAATTTATGCTGCGCAAAAAATTTGATTTCATTAAGCTTAATGCAGAAACTTCATATTAAAAATTGTAATTTTTTGGAAAATATAAAATTTTTCGAGACTTAAATGAAGAATTTGATAAGCTCATTCCTTTGATATCGTAGCCAAAAATTGTATTCTATGAAATTGTATTTATACTATGTAACGTGTTTGAAATAAAAATTTTAGAGGATATTTTAAATTTGTTAGATGATGCTAGAGCATAGCATATTTAGAAAAAAGAAGTATAAACAAACTTTTTATTTCTTCATATGAAATACAAATTTGTTATAAAAAAGGAAGAGAGGGAGAGAGAGAAGATATTAATGAAAAGTATTCAATTATTTCAATTATATTCAAGTATTTCATTGTATTAAATAAAATAATTTTAGTAAACATAAGTTGCAAACTCAATCATTTCGGAAATATAAATATATTAATAGAATAATTGATATATTGATTTTTATTTGGATTTTTATTTGGAAATTTGGATTTTCATTTTGGAAAAAAAGGATTATCTTGCTAAATTTTAATTTCGATAGTTATAGTATCTCATATGTTTCATATATTTCGTATGTTTCATCTTTCTCTTTTCACATAAGAATTTTCCTTTTTCTTTATAAATTTTCTAAAAATTTCTTGATTTGTGATGGTGAAATTTTTTTAAAAAACATATAAACATGAAAACTTTCAGAAAATGATTTGTTTCAGAAAATTTGAAATAAATTTTTATATATATAATATGTAGAAGCCAATAAATTATTCATGATACTTTAGAAGATAGAATTGTTTATATTTCAGGAGCAAATAAGTCTTTAATTGATTTACTAAGACTTTTTCACTTAATATTATATGTATTATTTATTGCATGAATGTTGAATATTTTTTTTTAATATCATATATGTAGTTTTTATTTCGCGGTTTCACTTTGCTATGTTTTACTTCTTTTCACGGATCTCTATATATACCATGCGGAATTTTGAATTAGATGTACATGCGATGTATATGCGATGTATAAAAATGAACAATCTCAAGAAGTTCTTGGCAGCAATACGGTCGAGGAAAAAAAATGAAACACGAACAAAATACTAATCGATTATCATGAAGCACTTGATTGAAATAATAGACGAAAAAAAATTCTTCGAAAAAGAGGAGGAAATGTTGATACTGCCATAATAATTTGGGATAATTAATTAGATATTAATCAAAGAGTACTTATCACAGTTCGATATCATCTAATTTTATTTTAAATGATACAGCTACTTATTTTGAAAACAAAGCATTTAAAAAAAATATGTTTTATAAGAAAATTGTAAGATTTTAAATAGCGTTTTTCATAATGGTATTATTATAATCTTAGTATCGTAAAAGTATATAAAAATTAATTTGAAATCTTTGAACATAAATTTTCATTTTTCATTGCACGTTCTTAAAGTTGAATACTTTTCACTTTTAAAACATTATAATTACACAATAATTATAATTATAATTATAAAAAATTGTCTTTTATTAAATATTTTTCGAATTACGAGGTTTAAAAGTTATTGCAGTGTGTAACAAAAATTGAATTTCACCTATCAGGAAAGTTTTGAATTTTTATTCACAGAGGGAATTCCCCATTTATATTTTGCGTCAATAATCCGCAATTTATTATGAAAAATAATTACCATAGTCTAATAATTTCGAATCGAGTTCTAAGTAGTCGATTAAGATTCAAATAAAATTATCGATTATTATTCCTGTCTCCGGGAGGAGAAGAACAGAAAGATTATATCGTAATAAATATCCTCTTGGATAATATCCAAATGCGATACAAGTAAAAGAGATTTTATTATGAATGAATAGAAAACTCTGTAGGAGAAATCACAAAGGAAAAGAATTGAAGAAGATATTAATGATTTTCGCATATTAGAAGTACCAGCAATGGTAAATTTTAATCCTTATGCTTTGATTAGAAAAATATAATATTATTTAGAAATTTTATGCCATATGTAATATTATATAAATTCCATTCTTTTAATATTAATGATATAAGAATAAGACAATTTTCTTATTAGACTTTCTTATTAGAGGAATGTTAAGAGAAAATTCAACTTTTTTTATATTCAATGAAGAAACTTTATTCCATCACAACTCAATAGACATAATTGTCATTTTTGGTATCTACAGAATCTATGCTGAAGTCAAAAAATAGATAATTAATATTGTAACTTAAAGTATAAACATTTGATATGGAATTATAAATAGATACTTGATTGACTCATATTTTTTGATAATTTCGTAAATTTATTTTCATTTCTTCAGAATGAATTGTTCGAATTTTTAAATGAGGTTGATCTTGCTCTCAGATAATATGAAAGCAGTAGAGGGGTGCCCTATTTCATTTTCATCATATTCTAACGAAATATCTCAATGAAATGAAATATCTTGTGAAATGAATATTGTATGAATATCTTATGAAATCTTTTATGACAGGTAAATAGAAAGATGTGTACATTCCTTATTGCATGGATGGTTCCCTCGCTCTTCTAATTTTGCTTGAATCTTGTAGTGAGATTACATAAAAAATATTGATTATAGAATCCCGATATTTGCAAAAAACATGAAAAATTGAATAATCCATGTTTTTTGTAGCATTCCTTAATAAATTAATTTAACTAATCTTAACATGGAAAACAGAACATTTTAAAAAATGAACATCTATTTTGAAGAATAAACATCTATTTAAACATCTTATTAATTAAAATGATCGATTTAAGGAACGTTGGAGTTAAAAATGCTAAGGAAATAACAAACTTTGGAGTTCTAATCTTTGCTTTCTAATATTTATGCATCTAATATATATACATACACACAAGATAAATTTTATCAAGCTATTTTAGCTTTTCTATATATGTAGAATATCTTGTATAATATCAAACGCCAATGACATAATATCTTTCAAGTCTCATAATTGGGAAAATATTTAACAAAGAATAATTTTATTATAATTTTGATGGTTCTCTTTGATATTCGCTACAAGAATATATAATGAGAAATGGAGGTTTTCATTAAAAAAATTTCAAATTGATTCTTATATCATTTTAACGACACTATTAACGACGTTATCTGAGATCATATTAATATTGCAAAACATGTCATTTCAAATATTACAATTCTCATATAATGCATTTTTCCTAAATATCCTTATTTTGAAGGATATTATAATTGATCATATCAGTTCAAATGAAACACTTATTATAAATTTCTGATTTCTTAGTCTTTAAAGTTTTTCCTACATAAAATCATTTTTCTTGAAACGCTTCTAAGATTTTTTTTACTAAATTATCACGAATTTAATAATAAATAAAAAATAAGCATTTTTTATTTGATTGTAACTTTGTGAATGATTAGAAATCATTATATCGCAATTTAGAAAACAAGCTGAAACTTTACTTTATTGAATGATATGATTATAAAACTTTTTAAATATTTGTAAATGTTTAAACATGTTAAGATGTAAATGGATGAAAGTAATATAAATATTAATAATTGTAAATCAAAAGTTTTGATGCAAAAAACATTTTAACGAAAAATAAAATTGTATAAGAATGATATATCATAAAAATTTCTTCCTATTTCTTTATACTTTTAAATATGCTCCATTTAGAAAAATTTTGTTAAATAATTATGAGATTTTTTATATAATAGTTATGATTTTCATAGGATAAAATGCATAAAAATTGTGGAATTGTTTAACTGCAATGGAAAAAAAGATGAAAAATGAAAATAAGATGCAATAGAAAATGGGTTTTTAATGTATTGATACTACATTGACTTTAATGTCAGAAAAAATAAAAAAAGATAAAATAATTTGTAGCATAAATCTGAGTATGTTATTTTCTCAAGTTATGCTTTAGAAGATGTTAATGAAGGTAATATCTTTTCAAATTTCAATGTAAAAACTGAATAAAATTTTTTATTTTTGTTGATATTCAATAAAAATCTATCTAATATCATAATACTTGAAAATCAATTTTTTTAATGTTAATTGAATTAATTAATTATTTACCCTCTCTTCTTTATCTCATTGAAATTAATTAATTTCACAATTTTTTACATATTACGTATATATTTTGTTCTTTAAAATTATAATGGTTACTATAAAAAAAACATCATAATAATTCTTTTTAAACCGAAGTTTCGATTTTAAGAATGTTTTTAAATTGCGATATAATGATTTTTAATGAATATAAGTCATAAACAATCAAAAAGTTCATTTTTTATGAAATTTTTGATAACTTAGTAATAAAAAATCTTAGAAATATTTAAACACATGATTTTGTACGGAAAATCGTTCAACTTTTACATTAAAAAATCGAAAATTTTATGGATTTCTTTTGGGCATGTAACAAGTACACAAAATGAAAAGAAAATTTCTAATTCCAGTTTATAATTTTCTGTATATAAATATTACTAAACTCACAAAACTAAAAAAAATGTTTATCTTTTGAAAGTAGAGATTTTAAGATTTGAAATATTTTTTTAGATTTAAATTTCATTTAATTTCAATGAAGTTGCAATTGTTTGAACTTTGGTTATTTTGCCTAAAGCAAAATCAAGTGTTCTTTTAATTTTTTTGAGAAGTTATATATATATAGTTTATCTATATAAACTATACATATAAATCACAGATATGTATATCCTAAATGGCAAAATATCAGAATATTATAAGCTAATTATAAATTATAAATTAAAACATCGATTCTTTTAAAATTGTTATGATTTATTAACAAGTTGAAGAACTTCACGGTAAATAAAAATTCAAAATATCCGTGCTTCTTCCTAATAAGAAAATGAGAAGTAATTTCAAAATCTTTTGAAAATATTTAAAAAAAAATCGTTTGAAACATGTTAATTTCTTGTCAAATTGAGCTGTTATTATCATTTTATGAGACCATATGGAAATCAAATTCCATAGAAAACAAGTTGAGTAATATTCGGAAAGGTATGTCAGAATTAATTGAATGTCAAAATTAACCAAATTTCAAAAAGAAAAGAAATACGTAATTACATAAATATAGTAAAAAATTTGAAATGATAATATTTATGTATTATAATCTTTCCATTATAGTAACCTCTATATTATAAATTGTTCTTTGTAAATTATATCAATATATAAAATTAACAATGTTTATAACGTTATTAATGTATTTATTATTATAGGTATTAATTATTAAAGATTGATTGAAACATTAAAACATTGATTATTAAATTAAAATTTTTTAGAAAAGGAAGATAAAGATCAAGAACAGAATTGGATACAAGTTCATTAAAATTGAGGGTATAAATAATCTGAAAAAGCTAATCAATCAAGTGATCAAGTGATTGACATAAACGAGAAAGAATAAATAGAATGCAGAATCGTGAAAATCTAAGAGGACATTCTAAGCATGTTTAATCTTTAATTTCAGATTAAAACATTGATTATGTACTTATATACTTATCATATACTTATAAATATTTAATTAGTTGATAACTATCATAGCAAATATTTTAGAAACTATGACAATGTATTGTTATTTAAATGTGTTGTTAATAATGAAAAAATAAATATATTTAATTATTTCTAATATTACTTATAATAAAAATTCTACGAAGCATATGTTTTAATACATATCTTGATTATACAAATAGACAATATGCATATAATCAAATGCAATAAAAATGCAGAGAAATATATTTCATTATAATATTTTATATTTATCAAGAATTAAAGAATTAATCTGCGCAGTCGTTAGATATTAATAAGATATGAAATAATAATATCAATAACTAATTATTAATTAATAATATAATTTAATCCATATAATTAATTCAGCAATGTCAAGTTTTCTTTATACCTTTAAATTTATATATTACTATCTTTTACTATATAAATTCATATTTTTTCAGTTAACGAGTTCAAGTTTCCGAAACCAAATTTTTTGTAGATATTTATAAATAAGTGAAAATTTTTTGAAATTTTTCTAAAAATCATATTGTTTCATCATACAGCGAAGAATTTGAAGTCATTGCTAATGTATTCACAATTGAAGATTTAAAATTATAACATAAAGACTTAACTTATATTAATATGAATTGTAAAACAATTCCTTAAAAACTGCGATGAAAATATATCAAAGTATAAAATGCGTATTAAAATGCGAGAAGAGTAAGATTATTTTTGAAAATGCAATAGAACTCCAAATATTTTAAAATTTCTTACCAAAGCTTACATTTATATATTTTTAATCAGAAATATATGAATAAGAAATAAGAAAAAATTGGATAATAAAATCAAAGAAAAGAAATTCGTTATATACAATATAAAAAGTACATTATGAAATCTGATATCTGTAGCTGAATAAAATCGATTATGTAAGAAATGTTATGTTCGATGAAAAGTTTGAAGTATAGAAGAAGCACTTAAAAGAAAAACAAAAGGAAAGGAATTCATTATAATTAAGGAAATTTTAAGTCTGTTTAAAATTAAAATTTTTTAGAAAAGGAAGATAAAGATCAAGAACAGAATTGGATACAAGTTCATTAAAATTGAGGGTATAAATAATCTGAAAAAGCTAATCAATCAAGTGATCAAGTGATTGACATAAACGAGAAAGAATAAATAGAATGCAGAATCGTGAAAATCTAAGAGGACATTCTAAGCATGTTTAATCTTTAATTTCAGATTTATTACTTGCTTACAGCATTGAAACAGAAAGCTATAAAATAATTGTTATAATTATGTAACATTATATTATAAACGTATAATATAATTGAGTGGCAAAATTAATGCAGACAGAGATTTAAGCGGAATTTAAGCGGAATAGACTTAGATAAAGAAGTTCTTTTCTGTTAAAAGTTTATAAGGTAATTAAAAATCATTAGAATTGAAGAATTAGATGATGTCTAAATTAGATGACAATTAAAAAATAGGCAAGATTAGTAGCTAAGAATTGCTTTCCAAAACATGAAATTAATTTCAATAAGATTTTTAGTTTCATAATCAAGTTTCATATTCATAATCATTATTCATTTCATAATCAATATTCATATCTAAAAGAATTAATTAATCGCGTATTTTGAATTCAATTTGATTAAAAAATTTTTTTAATAAGTTTTCAATAAATTTAAAAAGAGAATATTTATAGGATGATTAAATAGTTATTCCATGTAACTTGTTATAATTTCCAATCAAATATGTATTAATTGAAAAAGAATCTTTATAATTTAAAATAGATTTCATCGGATTTCATCAAATTTCAGTGGAAAGATTATATAATTTCTAAAAGAGAATGTTCTGGAAATAACAATTAGATATTTGTTTTTTGCAAATATAGATTAAAAGTAATAGTGTAAAAGTAATATTGAGCATATACGTAGATAATAATATATAGATAATATCTCGTTATGATGAAAAAGAATGAAAAAGTTATTTTAAAGTTATTGCATATACGTAAAATATGGAATGTTTTTCCTTTCAGACTTTCAGAAGATAAAAACGATAATGTTGAAGATATTATTTATCCTACAGTTTTTCTCTAAGATTTTTTTGGAGTAGAGTTCTCTTTGAGAATAAAGAGTATTGGAAAGTTTAATATGGAGAATACGAATGTTGATATTATATTAATAGACATGCAACAATAATCTAAAATTTCATGATATAGGAAAGATTTATAATCATTTTCCGAAGAATTTAAAGAGGGTAATACTTATCACAATATATTTGAACTATTGTTTGCTTTAGGAAGAAAATCAATATTCTATCAATCAAATAGTATCTTATTAAATCAAATAAAATTCATTAAAATATTATTAAAAAATTGTTTAAATATTTAAAAAATTGTAGATTATAATTAGATAAGATTTATGTTAACTAAATGAATTTATATTAATAAAATTACACTTGACAGAGAATATATTAAATGATGACATTAATATTAAGTGATGATATTAACCTTAAATATTCAATAACGTGCTGGTTTATTTTCTGGTATTTATTATGAAAAGAAAGTTATATCATTCTATATAATGCAAAGATGTAATCTTTTATAAAGCGATTAAATTGACTAAATTGACGAAATTGTCCAACTAACGAAACGATCAAACCACATAAATGGAGAAATTTAAAGATAGTAACTGAGGATAAACAGTCTTAATCAATAGGAAGAGTATTGTATTTGGCACTGATAAAATATTATATCTTGATATGTAGTGTAAGTTTAGAAAGCTAAATTTGGATATTTTTCTTATGTCTTTTGTCGATATATTATATTATTCAGTCATGATAAAACAATCTGAATATAGCAAAAAATGCTCTTCCTTTTATAATCTAAAAGATTACATTATTTTATTTTTGAGAAATCGATCTGAAAGGAACATACAAATGATGCTAATATTGGTAAAGAATTATAAAAAATAGTGATTATTTGATAAATATTGTTTTTAATTATTTAACCTATTTTCATTATGAAATCTATCCAAATTTTGACACTTATTCAATATAATATCTATATCGAATATAGTATTAATAATGAATAAATTATTATATTTTAATGTTATTATTTTATATGTTATGATGCATATAATATTATATGTGATGCATATAATATTATACTTGTTATATTTTTTATTCTATCATCTACTTTTTAGTTTTTTCTGCATGCTTCTTCTTTACACGCTTTAAAAATTCATTTTCAGCTGTCAATATTTTATTTATTTTTCATCTATTATACTTATTATTATTGTTATAATGAAATATTATTATATGTTTTAATATTTTTTATATAAAGAAATTAATTTAGTATCTCTATATTGGATCAATTATAACTTCGTCTAAAATTTAAGAATTTTTTTATCATTTTGAGATTTTGAAGCGCTAACTTTAATATTAAAAAAAATGCATAAATTAATAAAGCAGATATAATCGCAGATATAATAAAACATTCATAAATACGATGGTATCCGAAAAACATTATGCATGCTATTAACACATTAATATATTAGCACATTATGGTATTTTTTTTGTGCTTTAATTAATTTAAAAAAAAACTTGAAATTGGATATGATTCGTCGTTTTAAATCAAGATACCATAACGTATAAAAGATACAAAAAATATCAGAGATAGAAATGGCAATTTCGATTTTTCTAATCGAGAACACACAGCCGACTAAAAAATTTGAGAATAAGAAGCTCAAGCAGTTATTGAATAAAAGTTTCGCGCACGTTCAATAGAAAGTAGCTTTATAACTCGAAGTAACTTAGAATATTATTTCCAAACATTTGAATAAATTAGAAGAGACTGAAGAAATACGCGCATAGGATAAGTCTAAACAACAAAGATTGATAACATAAAATAGCTATGTCCTTGCTGGCAAAATTTAAAAGATTTTTTGTACAAATCGTAAAAAACGATGAAAAATGGATTACAACAGTCTTAGATCAAGAAAATCGTACATTAAAACTATTCAAGCATTGATATAGATTGTAAAACCGAATATGAATATTCAGCTGAATAAAAATTCTTATTCTATATCAGGTAGGATATGAAGGATGTGTTATATAAGTTGTTAAAATCTAATCAAATTATTAGAGAATTATCAATAGTAGCTTTATTGACGAAATTGAGGAAAGAAAGATTATTTGCTGATTAAGTCATTTTACATTTCGGCAATGCTCTACTACATGTCACAAAAAAGATTTTTCCTTGGATTGAAAAGTTTTTTGGCTTATTCAATAAACTCTATCAGATCATTATCTGATAGTTTTAATATCACTTGATTGATACATATTTTAAATAATTAAAAAAGATGCGAAAAAACATTGACGACTTCATTTATTTAAAGCCGCCATCTTTTGTTCGAGAAGAACTTTATTAATTGTCTGAAAGATGAAGCAAAAATAATTGCGAATATTTTGAAAATTTAAATCTAATTATGTAATTTTCTAATATATGTAATTTTTCTATAAATAAATATTTAATTTATTAAAAAAAAGATATAAATTAATTTCTATATCTAATAATTTATTCGATAGATTTAGATATATAAGACCTTTAAGTATGAATATTTTAATAGCAACTAAAAAATACAAAAATAAAGATGGACATTTATGTATTAGATGTACAAATTTTTGTACAAATTTTTCTTTAAAAAGAAAATTTTTCCCAGTTTATATAGTCGTACAAAAATAGTTTATCGAATAATTTCGAATTATATAACAAATTCTTTTCTGAGTTTTGATCTAGTTAACGTTTCTCATTTTCAAATTTTTGAAATTAGCTAGGACGTTTTCTGACTTCAATTTTAAAATTTTCTTTGTAAAATTTTTTATTTTTGCAAATCATCTGAGTCACAAAAAGTATAATGAATTTCTTGGCTCGAACGCGAAAAGAATACAGTATCGAGTATGTTTTTTATTATAGACCATATATATATTTGTTCTTTAATGTTATGTTATGTTATTCGCTTCATTTATTTATACAAATTTATTTTGAAAAAATAAATATCAGCACTTAAAAATCAAAATGAGATCGATAGCTTCTAATTTAAAGTAATTTTTAAAATAAAATTAAGGTAGAAAAGAAGCAAGGAATTAATTTTTATATCTAATAAATAAACATTTTATTTGTTTCAGAATGATAATCATCTTTGTGCAGTAAAAATATATAATTATTTTCATAAGAGATATTCATAATAGCATTTATAATCATTTTTGGGCTATATACAAAATTGCAGTCATTATATTAAAGAGTTTTTCAATCTTTCAAAAATTTAAGATATTTGTCAGGTTTGTTGGCGGTTTTATATATTCATGAAGTATTTCAAAACCAATAATAGATGTTGAATTGATAATTGTTTATAAATTATTTCAAAAATAAATTTAAATTTGAGGAATGAAGAGATTAAATATTAAATTTGTTGAAATTATCCATTTGTTAGGAAATCAATTGTTTAGGAATTATTTATTTGATAATGCATTGTCATATATAAATCATATAATGTATATCAAATGAAATTTCTTCTAATAGTTTATTCAATTAGTTATTCAAAATACTAATATAAAATTGACTTAATCAAAAAAGAAAATAAGTTTAATTTACTGCTAATTATTCCTGTTCATACGTTTGTACTAAAAAATTTTTGTTGAAGAATTATTGAAATTATTTGAAATTAAAGTTTCATCGAAAAATAGTATGTAGATCTTTTTCAGCCCAATGATAAATATAATAAGTAATAATCAAACAAATAATTATTCTATCTTTGTTACAGTTTCATGAATAATAAAGTGGATAATAATATCTATAAATTTGCAATAAATATCTGTTGATATAAAAAAAATAATTCAAAACAAAAAATTTTGTATTTGATATCTCTTTTAGTTACAGATATTATTAAAAATATATAAAAAAGAAATATAACAGTAGCAGTGTTTTCATTCTTTTAGAATTATATTTCATTAACACAAAAATAATTATTAATTGATTATATTTATACGTATTTCATTTCTTTAGAATATGTTTATTATTCTTTGGATGTCTGAGAATTTTTGGATTGTGATTTTTCAAGAAGTATTCACTTAGATATTAATAGAAGACGTAGTTATAGAGAGCAAATATTTTAAATAAAAAGATTTCATACTTTGCTTTGATTATTATTTACATTATTTGGAAAAATATTTCATATTAAGAAGATAAAATAGAAGATAAAATCAATGTATTTATTAAACATTTCTTTCAGAATAAAAATGTTTTATATTGATATTTCTTGCGGAAGATTTTTTATCTCAATTAATTATAAAATAAATGGAATAAAAATTAATTTTTTGTTTAAATTTTTTTCATACTCAATTAAAACTATAACCTTGACTCGATGTTGTTTCAATATTGATATGATTAAGAACTAATTTTCTTATTATTTCAATGAATTATTAATCACATCGATATTGAATCAATCTTGAATCAAAATTATTTTTCCAATTAAGTATACATCTACATGTATGCATGCACATATGACGCATGCATACAATTCATATAAATTTTATTACTTTAATCTAATTTTAAATAAAGTTATTAAATATAAATTATATATAGTTTTCGATCATCTGAATTTGTAATATTTATGTATATAAATATATAATGTATATAAATATGTACATATTTCATGTATATATATGAAAAAATTTACATGCATTCATATATATATATAATATATATATATATATATATATATATATATATGTATTATTTATATTTATTCATGTGTATACACATATACATAAATATATACATATACATATATTTAGCATAAATAACTAGAATTAGCATTATATTTAATCACCTGAATATGTTATTGTCTCCAATGGGACATTGTGTTACATATGGTACTCCGTCATAATATTGAAATTTTTTTTGGAATAGCCCATGCCAATGAATTGACAAGTCAGAACCGCTCATACGATTTATTACGTCAACCACTATATGATCACCTTCGCATACTTCGATAGCTGGTCCTGGTATTTGCCTATTTACTGATTGTGCTGAACGTTCAATACCATCAGCAGGTATACATTGACAATCAGAGCACAAATTGTTTGTCACATTTGGTGTGCATAATCTGCAAGCTCTTAAAAAATATTTAAAATGTCGTTTATCTATATTCAATTAAAAAATAAATATGATACATTACAAATTAGTTAAAAAGAAATCTTTTTATGATCAAATATGATACATAAATATAAAATATCTTATTTTAACATACAATAAATAATAATTAAGAATTATTACAATTTGTATTGTTTGTTTTCTTTAAACTAAATGGAAAAATGAAAACAATTAAGTGAAATGAATTAAATATTTTTTAAGATTAGAAAAAACTTTTATAAATTTATATAATAATAAAAATTTAGAGAGAGAGAGAGAGAGAGAGAGAGAGAGAGAGAGAGAGAGAGAGAGAGAGAGAAAGAGACAGAGAAAGACAGAGAGAGAAATTTAAGCAATAATTATTGAAAGAATTAAATTTTTGCAATCAATAAACTTTAATATAGTATAGTTAAAAATATATTTATATTTCTAAAATATTTTTTTATCTATCTTTTTACAATTATTTAAAAATTATCAATATTAGGTATACAAATTAATTTCTTTCTTTTGATTTCAAGCATTGAAGAATTGATTTTATCAACTCAAAACTATCAAATTTCTACTAGTATAATCAGCTACCCAATATATGGGTTAAGTTCATTCAAATGCTGGAGAGTCTTTTATTGATGAAAAGTTTTCTTGTAATTTTATAAATAAATTTTGAACCTCAAAAGCAAGAAATTAGTTTCTATATCTAATAAATACTTCGTGAAAAATAAAAGTAAATATATATTCAGCGTAACCTATTGATAAATTTATTTATAAATTGATAAATTGTTTTTGTAAAACATATAACAAAAATAATCATTATAACTGATGTGCGATATATGTTTGATATATAAGTACTTAATTATGAATTTAAATACTTAATGCTCACATACATTATCCATTTTGATGAATTATGATGCATACATATACATGTTTCAGTAATATAATTTATTTTATGTAATAATTTATTTTATAAAACTATGAAACTAAACTAAACTTAAATATAAACTTCTAAGCCACTTACATAGACAGTTCAGTTGAATATTTAACCTTAATTTACTATGTCTACAAAGAATGTCAATAATTTTAAGCATTAGTAATCAATAATCTTAATCTTTGTATATCATAAAAATCATAATTCTGCGATATGATACAAATTTAATATCCATAGTTATATTTAATAGTTGTTGATAAAAGAAGTTTTATGAATACAAGTAATCTTCTAAATATATGAAAACAATAAACATGTAAGCAGTAGAAAGATTGTATTTTTTTCTCTATAAGTTAAAAAGATTTAACATAATTTAACATATTGAATCAAGAGAAAGTTCTAATATAGAAAATTAAATACTTAGTTTTTATGCAAATTGAGGTTTAAATATTAAAAAATTTCTGTTCCTTATATTATAAAACTTTATATCTTTTAGTTACATCATAGTTTATAATAAATATATGTATATTCATTATATGTATTCTTATATATGTATTATTGAAAAATATAGTTTTCCTCACATATATCTTCTATTATGTCTTCCATTATATCGTTTGTTTTAATTATATTCATACTTGAAGCCATTTTATCGTTTTTATAAAAATATTTCTGATATATAGATATTAAAATAAAATACAATAAAATTATCTTATTTCTTATAATCATATTTATCGTTTTAATGTTACAATTTCTCATCTTCTGATATCGCAACTTTCATTAAAAATTTTTTCTTCAAACAGCGCTTCTTCTATGTGCATATTTGAGATTTTTTAAAAATAAGTGTTTTTTATAATTATCATGTTTGTATAATTATTAGATATTTTTATATAATATTTTCATAAAAAGAATATTTTGTTGATAACATATATATCATATATTCTTAAAGATTATTATGAAATGAGCAAGAAAGAATCCATCTTTACTGCAAGGCATACATTGAAATTTGACAGATATCAGATAACAAATATCATTAGTTTTATAAGAAATATAACAAATATTAAAATACATTATTTTATAAGAATTACAATTTATGAAACATTAATACTCGTAATTTTCCAATTATTAAAGTGTTAATAATTTAGTCGATAATCTTATATTGTTTCATTTTCAATCTGATCAAAAACTATTAAAGTTGAATAGTTTACTATTTGATTTATTAATATCAAGTTCTGGAATGCGATTTCATTTTCTCTATTTATTTTCTACAAGTTTCTTCTCTCTCTCTCTCTCTTTCTCTCTTTCTATAATTCTTATTTTTATTTTCCCATTCTTCTATTCTTCTATTCTACATTGTTCCATTCTCCCATTCCCCACTTTTTCATTTTTTTATTCTTCTAGTCTTTCATTCTCCAATCCTTTTTCTCTCTCTTTATTTTACATGTGCTTTGCATATTTATATCTTTTTAGACATTGCCTAAAGACTATTGATTTGCCTCTTCATGAAGAGTATCTTTGATATTTGTTTTGGAGAATGATATCGTTTTATCCAATATCTGCATATTATCTCAATCAAAGCTATGATTTTTACTTACTTTATAGTTTATAATCATCGAACTTTTCACATGATTTCTATAGCTACGATATTTAGATATTCTAATCTGTAATTGTTTGCTTGTCTATCTCACATTTAATGTATCATTGTTTTTATTTTTTATTTATTTTGTAGATTATGCAATTTTATGATGCAGCCACAAATCAGGTTTTTGTGACTATTAAGAATATTTTTGATATTTCAAATTTTTTTATCCCAGACCATAATTTACTATAAATATATTTATATAATAATTTCCTCGATATAATAATGATAGTTATTAAGAATCATACAAGATCTTATTGATATTATATTTATAGGAATATGTAAATTTTGATTCTTAACATTATCTCTTTGGGCTTTGGTTTAATCGATAGAAATTTATCCCATATTAGTTAACATCTTTCCAATGAATGGTTAAAGTCTTAAAGTCTTATTTAACGTAATATCAAAATGTTTCAAAAATTTTATTCATTAAGGTTTCATTCAAGAAATTCAATTAATGAATAGAGATGATATTTTTATAACTTTAATAACACAACTAATAATTTATTCTTTTTCATGATTTCTTTTATGAAATCAATCTTCAAACGATTTAAATCGATTATAAAAAACATATAAATCAAATGTTATAGGAAGATTTATAAAAGATCATGAAGATCCAATTTTATTTGTATTAACATTGTATTTACAAAATAAATTGTAAAGACTATGATACATCATATATGAAATAAACAGATATAGGAAGAATTGTTTAATTAGAGTTTTTAGTATCGCAAACATATCAATAGAAAATGATTAATTATATAATAACTCAGAACTATGATTTTTATTAGAATAATGTGTAAATATTGAACAAAGAGTTTTCTAGAAGAAGTATACCAGAGATGCTCTTCATTAAATAACAAATGAATGGCAACAAAAAGATGAGTGTGCTACTAAATATTAAAGGAATATTATTTTTGTATATTGTCAAGATATCTTGAATAATATTCGGGTAGTGTGATAGTATATGATTCAAAAGAATGCAATCTGATCAAGTATTTATTGGATATCAAGGATTCATTTAAGAACGCTGACTATGTGTAACTGTGTATATATATGCATTACGTTACACCAATCATACATTACACGAATTAGCACAATTACTACTATCAGTCGTTAAATCATTATGATTTTTAAAAATCCGTATATAATTGAAAGATTTGATGTTTTAATATCTGTTTCTAAAAATTTGTAAATCACATATTAAAAACAATATCAACAAAGGTTCTCAGGTGTCTATTTTTTAAGTTGCAACAGAATCATGATAATATGATATTTAGTACTAGAATATATATATTGTTAAGAATGCAGCTTATGCAGCGTATAATAATATTGTATTACAATATATTTGAATGAAATATAAAAGAAGTATACAGATTATATAATAATTTATACAATATTTTTCAATTATAATTCAAATTTTGATATATATTGTAAAAAGGTAGATTATGATACGCTATTATCATTTTCTTATGCACTTCTTGCATAAAAAATATTCTACCACATATATATGTCAAACTTTTTTATTTTTTACTTTTATTTCATTAAAATAAATATTATATCTTCCTTTTATTACATTTTTGAAAAATGCTCTTTAATAAATGTTATGTATATTCTTTTTGTTAAATGCTAAATGTGAAAAAGTTTTAATTTCTTTCATATTTAATGTCATAGTTTACACTTCAGTACGTTCACTTTTTATTATAAATAACATCGAGTTTATTTTTTAGTTTTATTCAAGTTTATGTAACGTCATATGTCATGATTTAAGTATAAAGATTATCATTATAAAATATAGTGAACATGATTACTGTTAAAAAGCTATACATTCGATAATGTATAAAATACGAGATTCAATATTACTAAAATATGTAATATTTTTCTTTGTTTTTGATGAAAGCGTATTTCACAACATTTGCAAATATTGGTTTTGACGATTTAGATGATTATTTTGATGTTGCTTTAGAAAAACTCCAAAATATTGCAAAAATTGAAGAATAATGATTCGAAGAGTTATTGAATGAAAACCATCATAGATATAAAAGGAACTCGTGCAGCGATTAAGAGTTGATTGTTCGTGCAATATGAAGAATATTGCATGAGATGGAAAAAGTTCAAAGGAAAGTGAATATTATATGAACTCTTTGGAAACAGTATCCGTTTATTTTAACATATGTATTTTGTTGTTTTTTAAACAACATAAGAATTTTTATGATAATAATCGTCATTAATCGAAAATATACAAATGTAATATATATGAAAAATATATAAATTATTTATGACAATCTTAAACACATAGTCATTAATGTTAACAGCAAAATCGGATACTTGTACCAAAAAATTCTGTATATCTGAAAAAATGTATGCGTTTTTCGAACGAATTTCAAATGATCACATAAAACATTGAATTGAACATTAATATTGAAGGTTATAGTTGTCAGTTGAATCAATTAACTGATGAAACCGAATGAAAAGAGCATTTATTGAACAAGAAAACCAGAAAGTTCTGCTGTACAATAAATAGATAATATATCGCTCTTCAGCAAATCATTCTTAATTTGGACTGGAAACTATATATTCATGTGAATTTGCGTCTTCAGATTATTACTTATTTTGATCAATTCAATATTCTTTAGTTGAATAGCGTTTTAATGATTGAGATAAGAAAATGAATCAATGATTTCTTTACCTTCAAATTAATGTTCTCAATAAAAGCTCATTATTAAAATTTTTCTACACATTATAGCAGCTTACGAATTTCCAGGTAATAAAAACTCAACAGTTTCAAAAAGACAAAATTATCAACGCCTTTTTAAAATTATACTTTTGAAATGTATATTAGTGTATATTAGCCAAGTAATGTATCATACATTGGAATATATGGTAATTTGGAAGGAGACTATGTTTGATCAATACGCTATGTGAGAGAGTTAAAGACAATGATGATGTATTTTGTTGCTTCAACAGCATATGGCGATGTGTTGTCATACAATAGAATGATTTTCCCAATAAATGGCTTATTTTTTTTGAAATCATCGCTCAAATTGCTATTAATTAATTGCTATTAATAACAATCTATTGTGATTGTTTTATTCAGTTTTAGCAGTTTATAATATAGTATTTTTCCAATTTCGTTAAATATACACACCTTCTTAGATATTGAGTTCTGAATATCATCGCGAATATCATCGGTTAGCATCTATCCATGATTTTTTGCATTTGACATTATCATATAGAATGATTAATTCTTCATATATGACATAGTACAAAAATTTTTCCGTTTGAAATTTAGTAAAGATAATCTAATTGTACCGCGGCATTCTGTTTTATTTGGCCAATTCATATTTAGTTTTCATCTTTCCGAATCTTTTCTATTTGATGAAAATGTTTGGAAATAATTTTTGGACTGATTTTTAATTATTTCGCAAATTCTTTTCGAATTTATATTATACTTTTATTTAATAATATTATTTACCATTTATCTGATTTAAACTTGATAATTTGTTCATACATGTTCTTTCGGAAGAAAATCTTCGCGACATTTTTTATAACAATTTTTACAAATTTTATGACTTAAAAATAAATATTATCATATTTATTATCATATGCAGTACAAATATTTGCATGACGTTTTTCTTGAGACGAAATGCTATTATCAATAATATTGATTTCTGAGCTTATATCTTATATCATATCATATAATATTTTGTAATCAATCTTCTCCATTGAACCAATGTGAACTTGTAGAATTAAAAACGAGACAGATATACAATTGAAATTGATGGAAGAAAAAAAGACGAAAAGTGCTGCAAATTAATCAGTGCAGTTGGTTAGTACAGTCAGTGTAAAAGAAAAGCATAAACTTATTAATAATAATACTGCAAAATCGCAAAAATCCCTCGATTTGAAATGCTGGTTAATGCAAAATTTAAAATTAAGAACTTTCTAATATTGCTAATATCATACAAAATGAAAACAAAAAAGATTAAAATTTTTACACACATAATAAAATTATGATAAACATTAATATAACAAATACAAATTAACATGATAAATGTTAATAATAATATATATTAATAATAATATATTATGAATAAAAATAAAATATATCAAAAAATTTTTAAATATTGTATTGTAATAAATTATATATTTTTTTATATGTAATCAGCAATTTTATATTATAATATTATATAAGAAATCAGACACAGATGTATGTAGTTATTGAATACATATATGGGTCTTTACAGTTATAAAACAATAACTTAAAAAATTATAAATAATGTACTTTAATTATAGTTTAATTCTAAAATGTTCTAAAAAGCATAATTTTTATAATCATTAATAAATATTTGATTTATATTTGGTAAATAAATATTTCATAAATATTTGATTTGTACTTTATTTATACTTTGGTAATAAGTAAAAAATTTCAGCTCTACCGTTAAACACTTTTTATTAAAAATTATTATAGCCTCGACATCTGCAAATAAAGATTTTTTAGAATAATATATCTATATCCATATAATCTTTTAAAATTATTATAAGACAATTTTAAGACGTTTTATGTATATATATATATATATATATATATATATATATATATATATATATATATATAAAATGTATATATATGTGCATGTGTGCGCATACATACTTATATACATATACATGTATATATATACATACGCATGCATACGTGCGTGTCGCATTGATAAACATCGTGATAATTTAATTAATAATATGAGTGCAAGCATAATAAAAATTAAAATAAATATAAAGTAACATTGTTTAAATATTTTTATTATGATATTATATTTATTATATTTATTATATTATATTATTATATTATATTATATTATAATATTACAATATTATATTTATTATATTATGGAAAAAGTATCATATAATAGCCAATCTATAACATGAAACTAATTCTTATGATAAAATAATATGTTATAAAAGATATAAATATAAGATTAGCATATATTAATATTTTTGCTATTACTGTAGATCGATTTTATTCATGTCATGATATTAACATTAGATATATCAAAGGGATCAAAATGACTTATTTTACTATTTCTTATAATTATTATTCATTTTTAATCATTTTATTTTCATTCAGGTATTTCAGCTTATATTCTAAAATTCTTGTGATTTTATTCAAATATTAATGATTAATTTTGTGAAATAGTTCACTTTTTTCTTGTTTTTTTAAAATAAAATTTATATTGTATATACATATATCAAGATAACTCATTTTTATCTCTAACGGAACGTATATTTTTTATTTCAGAAGTCTCTCATAATATTTTTCTGTAATTCAAACATTTTTTTGGAAAATTAAGTATGTTTCAATACATATACATGTATAAAATTGCCAAAGATATTTATGTTCACTTTTGTGTTATATTTACAGTTGTTACATATTTCTTCTTTTTCTATATCTTCCATTTGTCTATAAAAATATGACATTTGTATCTGTCGATATGTTTTTGTTTTCGATGTTATTGCATCTCAGAAAGTATCTTAGATTTGTTCTGAAGAATGCTAATAGAGGAAACACTATTATGTTATAATTTCATTTTTTTTTTAGAATTCTGTTTACTGTCGTGATCCAGAAATATAATTGTTTCATACACACACACACCACACACACACATATACACACAAATATAAACCTATATATATATATTTATATATATATTTATATATATATTTAGTTATTTATTAAAATCAGTTATGGGCAGATTTTTACGAAATGTAAGATTACTGAAAATATAAATAATTTGAATGAAAATTGTTCTGATACCGACTGCTATCTATTAAACTATGAAAATAAATATTCCCAATCAGACAGTGAAAGTAAGAATGATTATCAGACTGTGAAAATGAAAAATTTCGTCATTTGTATAGAATAAAACAGAGTCCAAATTTTTTTCAAAATGAAGGTGACCAGGATATTGAGATGTTTGTATAGATCAGAAAACAAAAATATCTATTCATGGCACTATAGAAAAGAGTTAGAAATAATTCATTATAGAAAGACAGAAATTCCATAATCATGGGACGAGAAACAAACACACTGACTATGTAACTAATACACATTCAGATACCATTACTCATAATAAAACACATACTGATCCACAAGGATAACAAGAGCAGCTTAACAAGGGAGTTCTCAAGAAGCTGATGAAACAGCAAAGTTTCAAAACTATACTTTTATCAGAAAAAGATCGCTTTGGGCGAATCGACAACTGAATGAGACTTCATGAATGGTGCGAGGGACACTGGCACTGTAAAACAAATCTCACACTATACACAAAAGATAAATGAGGACGCCTCGTGGAAAGAAGTTAGCGGTAAAAAGAGAAACTGGAACAATTCTGAAATGTCAACGTCTCGTAAACAATCAAAAGTGAACAGATACTAACTAAACAAACCTGTGCTAACTTCTTCGAGGGACTTGAGGAACTCGACGACGTGGGCACTACGTCGAGAAAGATAGTTAAACTCTTATCCATTTTTATCGTTAGAGTCGATAACTTTTCGTCGTTCTTAAACTATTAAAGGAAGTTGTCGCCAGCGAATACAAAATAAAGATCATAAATGAGCAAATTAAGATCCAACCAAAAAGCTCCATCACGTACGAGAACATTGTTTGACAAGAGTTTAAAAACAAGAACAATACAAACAAATACAAGTCGAAACAAGAGAAAGTTTTAGGATGTCTTCAAAGACATCCATGCTACAGTGAATCTGAATGCCATCAAAAAGGAAATAGAAGACCTGAGACACACAATTATTAATATTTGGAACATTATGAAGCAAGGCACTAAAAACGTTCTTCATATGTTCTATATCAAGTTGAAACAAAAAAACAACAATAAGGACATCTACGAAGTTGATTCACTTTTCCAATGCAGAGTAAAATTTGAACTATCACATTCTAAACGTGAGATCTCTCAATGCATTAATTGCCAACATGTATGGCCATATAAAAAGTGTTTGTTATCGTAAAGCAAGATGCGTAAGTGCGTAGAAGATCATCCAACTATTAACTGCACACGTAGAGAAAAATTTAAGGATATCAAATGCGTGCTGTGCGAAGGTAACTATATCCAGCCAACTACAAGGATTGTATGGACTATAAGGACTGCAAAAGAGTTTTTTCTATAAAGAGAAAAGTGGTAACATCTGAATCACAGCCACTAATCGAGCCTGCAAGCATACAAGCTGAAATGGTGCAACCTGGAAGATCCTATACTTCAATTACAAGAATTGAAAATAGCCAGGAAACAGGTAAATATGGCACTTCCCAACTCGGGTCAACTAGTGGCAAGCGCCATGTAGGAAATCCAGCATATAATGAAGGAGTTTATGGAAAAACTGGGCGCAGTGTTTAGTAGCGTAGCAACGCTCATCCTAAAAATAGCGTAATGTTCAGGCAACTTAAAATAGCAATATATAATGCCAATGGGCTAGCTAAACATTCGCAAGAAATTAAAAACTTTATTTTCAGTCAGAATATAGATACTCTACTTGTTTCCGTGAAACACATTTCACTAACAAGAGCTACTGCCGTATTCCTGGATATTCATTGTATCAATGTGTGATGGTAAAGCTCACAAAGGAACTGCTCTTATCATAAGAAGCGATATTAAATATTATGAAATCGGTAAATATCAAAGAGAAAATATCAAAGAGAATTCTTGCAGGTTATTAGAATCGTGATCGAAAACCGGGATAGTTGTATTACTATTCCATATATCGTCTAAACATGCTATAAAAAGGGAATATTATATAATCTTCTTTAAAACTCTTGGTAATCGCTTCATCGCCGCAGATTATAATGCCACATGTACTGGAGATCGAGATTGATCTTACTCAAAGAGCGTGAACTATTCAAAGCGATTGAAGATATGAATCTGGCAATTTTGTCAATAGGAGAACCCAGCTACTGGCCATCTGACAATAAAAAGATCTACTGGATTTCGGCATAATCATTTTTTAAGATTTCTTCCATACCGAGTCTTGTCTCCAATTGTCCTCAGATCATTCGCCTGTAATTTTTACAATAAATAATAAAATAATTATCAACGGCAAACCTTGCACTCTCTGCAATGTCAAAACAGAATGGGCCTATTTCCAGGAGCTACTGATGACTACACTCGATAATTCCATACCATTAAAAATCGATGATGACATTACTCGCGCAGTTGAATGTTTTAATTCAACTGTGCAACAGGCCGCCTGTTGTAAAGTGCAACGCCGACCAGCAACAAACCAAATATTAATATCGAATACTTACCTGCAATAAAAACCACGCAGAGAAAAACTCCGCAAGTTGTGACAAATTAGCAGATGCCCAGTTATGAAGAACAAACTAAATTGTGCTATCAAGGCATTTTAAAACTTGCTGGAGTCGGAAAGAGATCAAGGGATAAAGGATTATCTGACTAAGTTGTAGTCTCTACTTCGGATACTAACTCTCTATGGAAAGCCACTAGGAGTCTGAAAAGATTTCAGACGCAATACTCGCCTATCAGGAAACAGGGAGCGAAGTAGAAAAGGCCGAAAAATTCGCTATGTATCTTTTCAGGATCTTTATGCCTAATCTGCGTGAGATTTCGCTAGAGGAGGAGAGTAAATTGTTCTTTGATAACTCACTTTCGCTACCCTAGACCCTTTATTATCAGAGAAGTGAGTATTGTAATAAGAGACCTGAATCCAAAGAAGGTACTGGATTACGATCTCATAACTAATCAAGTACTGCTTCTAGAAAAGGGTATTAAATACATCACGCAACTATGTGATGCTGTCCTTAGACAAGGCTTCTTTCCACAATTCCAACGTGGCAGAAATAATTATGATCTAAAAGTCTGGAAAATCTGCTCAACTTGTGGAATCATATAGACCGATCAGCCTACTGCCTGTCATGTCGAAACTTTTCGAGAGACTTCTGCTTCCAAAGATTTCCTTAATAATAGAGAACCATGGGCTGATTCTCGATCATTAATTTGGCTTTCGAAGTAAACATGTTATCACAGAGCAGATACACAGAATTGTTAAAAGAATAAACAACGATATAGAAGCAGGTTGCACAGCGGTTTTCCTTGATGTTTCGCAGGCTTTTGACAAGGTCTGGCATAGAGGACTACTCCATGAAATTAAAAAAAACTTTCTAACATCCGATTTATATGCTATCATAAGATTTTATTTACTACACAGAACTTTCAGAGTCAAACATAGAGAAGTAATCACTCGACTAAAAAAGATTAATTTTGGAGTGCCTCAGAGCAGTGTATTGAAGCCAGTACTTTGTTATACACTACTGATCTTCCGATCTGGGTTCCACAACAGCAATCTATGCGGACGATACAACTTTACTCGTAACTCGCAACAATCATATAGAAGCATCCGTGCGGCTACAGGAAAGCTTCTATTACATCCAGAGATGACTAAAAAACTGAAGAATCAAAGCTAATGGAACAAAATCTATATAGGTGACATTCACTACCCGTAGAAAGTCGTGTCCATTAGTAACTCTGAATGGCCAGAAAATCCGTCAAGCAGAAGATATTGAATATTTAAGACTATACCTGGATCGCAGACAAAACTGGAGAAAACATATATCTAGCAAAAACAACTTGGACTTCAAAAAAAGAAATGGGAAAAATGGGAAAATGTACTAGCTACTTAGCAATAACAACTGTCGACTAAAAACAAATTGTTATTGTACAAGACAATCCTCAAACCTATTTGCGCCTATGGCATTTAATTGTGGGGCACGGTCTCCAATTCGAATATAGAAATATTATAAAAGTTCTAAAACAAATTCCTTAGAATTGCCGTTGATGCTGGTATGTTACTAACGATATTCTGCATTATGACCTTAATGCTATACGTTATAGATGAGATAAGAAGATTTAGCTAGAGATATGCTGATAGGATGGAGGATAGGATAGAATAGAATGACATCCTAGCACACTCATGAAAAATCTCATGACAAGCGCCAAGACTTCACGTAGACTAAAAAAGAGACTATCACAAGATCTAATTGCATCTGATCGATGCAATACTACATATGCCAATGGGCATATAGTTTTCAAGACTTTATAATAGCCAACTATCATATTAAAATTATATTATTAAATGTCACATTACTAAGAGCTTGTAATAAATTAGGATGATGATAACAAAAAAAAATATATTCCTATGATATATATGTATTCGTACCCATACGAAACGAAAAACCATATTTATGGTAAAAGAATTGAGGACTCCAATTTTTCTGAGAAACAATGAGTAGGAATAAATTTACCGAATTCTTTGATTGATCCGTTTTAACAAGAAAAATGAAAGAAGCCAATTGCAAATAGATAAATTTGCATTATAAATATTTTATAAATTTGGAAGAAATTCGTTGAAAATAACTAAATATGTTATAAATCAGATTGTTTATCATTACAAATGAAAAACAAATTATTTCTGATTAAAATCAGATAGAATAGGTTTACATAAGACATACCAATTAAAACGCATCAATTTAATATAAGATTTCGATTGGTGTCGAATGTAAATATAATGTTATAAATAGATTATCTTTCTTGGGAATAGATGAGACGAGATTATCAACTTTTTAAAATGAATTTGCCATCCTAAAACTTATGAAACTATATTGGATATAGAAGAATAATAATAACCAAGAAGTTTTTCACAAGTTTATCACTAGCAACAAAAACAATTAAACGAATTATCGTTGGCATCATTAGACAAAATAAAATGAGAGAGAATTATTTAAATGTGCAAAACTGAAAAAGAATATAATATGACTTGTTTTTTGACAATTCTTCATAAATTAGGAAATCTTATTCTTAATATATATATATTATATATAATATACAGAAAAAATATATATATATATAAATATATAAATATATATATATAAATATATATATATATATATTATATATAATATAAATCAAGTAAAAAGATATTATTGAATTAAAACATAAATCGGTTAAAATTGAGAAAAATGTCTGCTCGAAACTGTAGTATTTCATAACAATACTAAATTATGGTGCAGATTAAATAGGTAAAAAATGTATTATAAACTGGACCCTGAAGATGGCCTTTCAAATATTTTATAATATTTTACATTTTATCGGAATAAATGTCCAGATATTATATAATGAAGCGAGGCAAAATATGTAAGCAATAAACTTATTTCAATTGAAAAATTTGCAAGTACTTATAAAGATCAAACTGGATATAATTTAATTAATCTTTCAGTATAGTTTATCAATACAATAGATATACTATGTATTGTTAATAAATAAAAAAAGCGAAATGATAGTATGAGTATACTCATACTACATGGAAATAATTTTTAAGAAGCAAGATGAATACATCATTTATACTGTATACATGATCAAAAACCAGATACATATTTTAATGAAATGATGTCAAAGAGCATATCGTAAATAAATAATATTTATGATATATATAATAAACATGTGATAAATGTATGGCTAAAATGATTTTAATATATATGTAAAATGTTTTACGGGGAATATAGCCGAGAGATGAGAATGATTGCTTGGTAATTAGAAGATCCGAGTGCGATTTCCAACAATATGACAATACGAAGCTCTCCCTTCTTTGACTCTTATGATCGAACATATTTATTCTCTCTCTTCTGACATGCAAATCGTTTTGGGATAAAAACGAAAAAAAAATCCTTTTGGTTGGGCATTAAGCCCAAAGTTTCCTACACTATAAGGTTTCCTACACTGTAAAAATCATATACTATCGAAAAATCTAGGAAATGCTTTGGAGACGAGAGTGGAAATTAGATATCGAACAACATCGTAAGCATTCTAATCCAATTACATATATATGTATACATATATATAAATGTTTTTGGATTGTGTATATAACTATTTAAAAAGTTATTATTATTAAGTTTATCTTTCATTTCCGTTAAATAAAACAGAAAAATATATAAAAATGCTATGTTTGCCTCGAAATTGCCAGTTCTGAGCAACTTTGGGGAAATGCCACAGGTTTGAAACTGAGTAACACACTTTGACGAAGATTGTCAAACATGCCCTAATATGGCCAATTCTGGAATATTATGGCYAGCAATGCTCACGTATGGTCCATTATGATTAGAAACATCAAGTTTGGCTAATAGTATAACAGTATCTGCAGTTTCGAGAACCTCTGTTACCGTGTGCTAGATTTGGCGATTTAGGTCATTCTGAGACAAGATTGGTGAAATATGGACTGAGGACGCCATTAATGGTCCCATATGCCTAATTAGGGTCTAGTATGACCAGTTTTGGACAAATTTGCCCCATTATGGTCAGTCCGACCCAAGATTGGAATGATACGTCAGGTTTTACTATACGTGGCACAATATGCTAACATAACACAAAAGCCGCTAAAAATGGCYTGTAGGGTCTTAATATGATCAATCTTTATAAATGGCTTGTTCTTTTCAAAAATGTAATCCCTTCGATAAAAGTAAGTATTTGTCAATCATTGGTAATTCTAGCATTAATTAATGTTAATTTGGAAAATGATATAATATATTATATAGAGAAATTTTTTTCTCATAAGTATAAATATGTACCAAACAGAATTATATATTAAACATTATTTTTTTAACGAAAGTAAGAATGGAACCAAATGTATATCAATTGAAAAAATAAAGTTATAATAAAAGTTATAATAAATCATTATTAGATATTTATGAACTGATTGGGAATAAGATGAAATTTAATGATATGTTATTTTGATATTTGTGTTTTAAAAAAACAAGAATTAAGAAAGAACACTAAAATTAGTAAAATAATTTATAACTTGGATTTATATTTCTTATTTAAAACTTTTTTATAAAAAGTATTGGAAAAGATTATACTTCTCTATAATATATATGTAAAATTTTTAAAAATATGTTTGAAAAATATATTAAAAGAATATAGTAATAGAAAATAGTAATTTTTTTAATAGAAAAAATTTAATAGAAAAATTTATTAAATTTTAATTTAAATTTATTAAAATTTAAAAAGGTTATTAAAATTTCTTGATATTATAATGTAAAAAATATACGATATGAAAATCATTCTTACCTAAATATACAAATATTCTTTAAATATTATTAATTATAAACTTTTCTTATATAATTACAAGTTCTGAAATTTCAATGCAATAAAAGAGTAACATATTCAATTTTATTTATTCAATATTTTTTTTTATTTATTCAATATATTTTATTTATTTATTCAATAATTAATAGTATGATAATACTATGATATTTTATTAGTACTATAATCTTTTATTAAGACAAACATGTTACTCAGTTTATGAATTAAACAGAATTAATTCTACTTTACTATTTTTACTTTAATTCTATTTTATTTTCTGGCGTGACAGTTAACTATAATCAATAATTCTGTTAAATATTTATATATGCTTGCACATTAAGTTTAGTTGCTAAGTATTTATAAATGATTGCGCAATTTTATTTATATTTGTTTTTATAGATTATCATTATTAATTATTATCATAATTATTAATAACACTGGAATTTTTAGGATAATATTATTAGCTGCTGGTTATAGTTACAGTTAAATACAAATGTAGTAACTGTTTATCACGTAATATTCAATAAAGAAACAGTTATAATATAATTCATTTGTATCGTACAAAATTCTAATTTTATTTTTAAGGTGATTCATATTTTATTATATTTTAGAAATTTTTAATCATGAATTATAATTCTTTTTTATATATTTCATGTAAATACTTATGATCCCAAAACTTACAACAAAATAACAAAACAAAATAGCAAAAATTCTGGATTTATATGTTTTATAGTTTTATTAATACAGTTTTATTTATAATAAATAATTTTAAAATTTATAATATTCAATGTAATTCATTAATCATAAATAACATTTTTCTTAAATTCAGATATAAGTCAAATGTAAATCAAAATAGTTTGTTTAGTCCATCTATTGCAGAAAACATCGGATGAAGAAAATTATGCAATAAAAATAGTGTTGCAATATGGAAACTCATATGTATAAGTTTGATAATAAATATTTTGGATTAAAAAAAATATCAGTCATCTACCATTATCATATTTTCAATTATTTTTCTATAGATTTGATAATATATATAGTAAATGGAGAAAATAATTATTATTGATATAGTTAAACAATTAAATAATACTTTTTTTATTGAAGATAGATATGGTATTATATAATTGAAATGTATTATTCTTTTATGATTATTCTAATAATATTGCGTATTAAATATTATAATATAATAATATTACAATAGAAATAAAACCATTGATTGATTGAACTGACTGAAAAATCAACAAATATCTCAAAGAATAAATATCTCATGTAAAAAAAATATTTTAATGACAAAAAATTAAAAAGATTTAAAAAATAGGCTGAATAAATACGTAAACGTTATAAGTTTTGAATATAATATTTCAAAAATTATTTTCTCTTTAATAATTTTATTTTATGTTCAATAATTTATGTATTAATGAATGCTTGTTATTATATGTAAGAAAATTATTACTCAAAATAAGAAAATAAAAATAATTTTATTATTAAATAAACGATTTAATATAAAAATATAATTCACTCATTTTGTTGAATTCCAGTAAAAAGAATTTTAATACATAAAGCAAATTTATGCAAAATATATATTAAATTGTAAATAGACAAAACTTAGAGAAAACTAATTATAAATGTAATTAAAAAAGAATGATATATAGGAAATTTTTTATTATTTATTGGGTATTTCAATTATAAATGTATATTGTTTATGCAATTTAAGTATAACTGGAATATTATCATAAAATTTATGCAAAATTTCATATTTAAAATTAAATTTTAGAAATATATTATCAATATAAAAAAAATAATACTTCTTGTTAATATATTAAAAGTTCATTTTGTTTTATAGAAAGTTATTTTTTGTTTTTATATATCAATGATAAAATTAAGAGATTAAGAAAATTATGAATATATTCTATATAATAGAAATGGCAAAGATGGCAATGTTTGATATTATAAAAAAAATATATATTTATATAAATATATATATATATAATAATTTTTGTATATCTTTTTATCATAAACTTCATCATATCAACATTACTACTCAATCTTACTTCATATTTATTTAAATTTTATTATTACATTATTATGTATTTTATTGTATTATTTATGTTATTAATAAAATAATTTTAACTTTTCATTAGTTTTTCTATTTAATAAAAATACATATATATATTTTTATATAAATGCTAATAATTTTGTTAAAGAGCATAAAAACGTTATTTCCATATAGTATAGTAGAGTACACTCATACTATCATTTCGCTTTTTCTATTTATTAATAATACATAATATATCTATTGTATTGTTAAATTATACTGGAAGAATAATTAAATTATATTAATTAAAATATGAAATAAATGTTAACATTAATTAACATATTACTGAAATTATATGCTACATATGTATTATATGCTATGTTATATATTCTATTATTGAATATTTTATATAGCAATTTTATATAGCAATTTAAAAAAAATGTATGATTCCATTAAAAAAAATTAATTAATAATTAAATCATTAAAAAAAGTCAAAGAAATAATTTTGAAATGTCTAAGAAAGGAAATTTGGAAAACATTCTATTATATTACAATATATTTTACATCATCATACATTATAATAATCTGCATTTTCAAACTATATAATTTTCTTCTTAGCTTTTTATTTTAAAAGTAACGAATTTGAAGTATTTTTATTTATCTTATCATGTGCATATATAAATGAGTAAATGTGTGTAAAAACATGTCGTGTTTTGAAAGCATACATATGACAAGCAGCATTTTCCTGATGGAAATTTTTTCAAACTTTTAAACTCATGATTAAAGTCCTAAAATAAAATTAAATAAATTTTATAATAAAATTAAATAAATTAAATAATAAAAATTTTATCATGAAAATAATAATTAAAATGAAGAGCAGTTCAATGATTATGATAAGATATTTTTTATTTAATCTCGATGCAAAATCTAGAAATCTATGAGAATAGTTATAGTATATAAGAATATATAAGTATAGAAACATGCATGAAAGTACACATGGAATAAAAAATATGTGAATATTATGTAAATATTATATGATATATAAATTTATATAAATATATAAATATATACATATATATATATATATATATATATATATATATATAAAATTCGCATATATTTACACATATGTATGTACACGCATATGCATTATAGGTATATATATATCATACACACATTTGCATATGGACGCGTATGTGTGTAAAATATATATGCACACACACACACACACCCACACGTCCACACATGCATTCATATATATCTATGTATCTAAAAATGATAATATAAAAAGAATCTAATGAAAATAGCATAGACGGTAGGAGAAATCAATAAATATAATACTTACAATCCATTGACTTGATAATTCTCTACGACAAAATTGTAATAGCAGATCTTGTGATCATCCTTAATACAGGTACGAGCACATTGAACGGGACTTGACAGTGATATATTAGCACGAAGTATATTATTTAAACAAGATCTCTCATCAATAGGCCTCATATTATCTAATCCCGCAACAATAGATTTTTTATTTGTACGATGTCGATATTTAAGATTATTTGGATTAGATTCCGCATCTTTAATTGGAGTAATTAGTACAGCATTTTCATATTTTAATTGATTATCAGCCTGATATGGTATTTTCCTCGCATCATCATAAAAATAATTTTTTTGTTGTTGCCGTTTGTTTATATAATAAGGGAATTCTATTATATCTTCATAAAAATCGGACAAAAAATCAGAAAGTTCCTTTCCTGATATGTCTGCAACACAATATTATACTCTGTTTTAATGCATAATTTTTTTTACACGTATACACACAATTTCTGAAATTAAGTAAAAATGTTCCCTTTGTTTATAATAATGCAATGTTATTTTAATATACATATACATATAATATAATATAATATACACAATATATATTATTAAATAAAACTATTTCAAAGTGATATATTAATATATAATATTTAGAATGAGAAAACTGATTTGAAAACAGATAATATTTAAAAATAATTGATATTAAATAATTGATATGAAATATAAATTTCAAAAAAATTTACCACAAAAAGAAAGAGATAAATATAACAAAATCACTTGCGTTGCGAACTGCATCGTGATCAATGCAATTGGTAGCATTGTATGATATAATAATATCGGCTTTTATATTGTTTCGTACGCATATTTTATCACTTAAGTAACTAGTGTCCGTAAAGTGCAGCTGAGTATATATCACAGAATTGAATATATATTGTTTAAATGTTTTATATTAAGTCATATATATGTGTATATATTTTATCGGATTACATGTATGTATTAATACGAATTGATAATATTATTATGTACATTTGATTGTTTTTTGTCATAACAGTAAGCGAAATATTAACAATGTATTTTGACAAAATGGTAACATTCGATTAAAACATAACAGCAAATATGGTATTATCTGCGTTCAATAAAATTGTATTTTCTTGATGAATTTTATCAATATAATCTGATTGATAAATTGATAATAAAACCCAATAATATCTGATTTTTATTCTATTTAAATGACAGATTCTATTAGCTACCAATTTATGCTAATTTCTTATTTTATATTAGATATTATTAGATTTCTGTCGCTGTTCTCCCAAAATTTATAAAACGTATTACACAAAATTGTTTTCTTGATGTGGCATACATATGTATGTATGCATGCGTACGTGATTAGATGCATGCATTATTACGTGCATGCGCGTGCGTGCGTGTGTATGTGTATGTGTAATTAATATATAAAATCTTTTCAATAATGCTATCGTTTTATTTAAGAATTTTAAAAATAAGAGAAAAAAAGGAAAAGAACAGGGGGAGAGAGAGAGAGAGAAACTGTATATAATATAAAATAAATAAAAGCATATAGCAACAATTTTTTTTTATTTAATATTTATTAACATGCTTGCAATACATGATACTTATATATACTTATATAGAGATAGACGATACTTTTTAAAATATATACATCAAAATTCATTGAAAAAAGAAAAGTGACAGATATACGTACACATCATTTTAATAAAATATTTTTAATAAAAATTATCATTAAAAAATATACTTTAATTGCGAGCAACGAATGAAATAATTATTCATTCTTATCCATTTGCATATTAAAATATTCTGTAAAGATGATGATATTAATACGGCATCAATCAGGAATGAAATTAAAATGAACTAATGTGACTAAATATATAACATAAGAATAATTATTTTTCAAGAGATTATTACATTAGTTATATAATGGAATTGACAATATATATATCTTGTAATTATCTTATATAGACATATATATATATATATATATATATATGTGCTTAAAACAAATATGAAATATAATAAAAAGAAAATTTTCTTAAAAAAAATTTAATACTTTTACATAAAACGATATTTATTATCGTAATTTTTATTTGACATATTTCATTGCTTTAACATCATTTTATATTATAATTTACATATATATATTATATTATATCAGCAAACATATTCGAACTATCAATTCGCATTTGTTTTATGTTAATTAGAATTTTTTTAAACTGATTAGTGTATTACTGCATAACATATAAAAATAAAAACTTGTGTTACAAGTTTTTGCCATTAAATAATTCTCTATTTGTTATATTTTAAAAATATATCTTGAAATTATCTTATAAATTCTAATTATTTTATATATATATATATATATATATATATATATATAAACCTTTATCTTTTTAGAAAGGTATTAAAAAGAAAAAGCGAATTCCACGTGCATATTTTTTAATAAAAAAATTATAATAAATATTTATTTTCTAATACACGTTTTAATAAAATTAATCAAATTGCCAAAAAAGTTTTAATTATGAAGAATAACTTAATTATAATCTGTCTTGATATCTCCATATCAAAATGTATTTATATATATAATCAAACATTTGATACACACATACACACACACACACACACACACACACACGTATATATATATATATATATATATATATATATATGTATATACGTTAGATACATATGTTTATAAAATATTTTCTGCTTGTTTTATAAAAATATTAAAAAATATATATGTATATATGTGTATATATATACACACACGCGCATGCGCACACACACACATACATATTTAGTGTGTGTGCGCGCGGGCGCGTGCGTATGTATAGATATATATTTATTCAATATAAAATATAAAATAGAAAGTATAGTAAGTATGGAACTGAATAAGATTTTGAACTTCTCATACGTTAGAATCTCTTGTAATGTTTAATATAGATTCTTTATCGATCTACTGTAATTTACCCTTTTATACGAAATTGCGCACAACAGAAGTCGAATATAAATAACAATGATGTAAAATAAGTTGGCTAATCGATATATTTCATGTACTTTCATACGAAAATTCGCGCATTATGAAAACGATTGAACGAAAGCATAAGACTTAATTTAATATTTCTTCCCTCCCTATACATTCAAAACTTATAAATTGCATTTATTTTTGAAAATATTATAAATTTTATAAGATTATATATAATATGCTATTTATATCAATAATCTGTAGAACCTTGCAGATGAAACTGCAGGTAAAACTTTTGTAACGATTTAAATTATTATTTTGCCCATTTCTCGAATATTTATAATCTCATAAAATATAATACTATTTGATTATATAATAATTATATTATAATATAATATTTCTTTTATATATATATATATATATATATATATATATATGTATATATATAATGCAGGAATTTTTGCCGAATGAAGTCATACTAAAAGCTTATGATCTTACTAGTGTAAATTTATGATGGGACAATCTGAATAAATACGTAAACGTTATAACTTTTGAATATAATATTTCAAAAATTATTTTCTCTTTAATAATTTTATTTTATGTTCAATAATTTATGTATTAATGAATGCTTGTTATTATATGTAAGAAAATTATTACTCAAAATAAGAAAATAAAAATAATTTTATTATTAAATAAACGATTTAATATGAAAAATATAATTCACTCATTTTGTTGAATTCCAGTAAAACGAATTTTAATACATAAAGCAAATTTATGCAAAATATATATTAGATTGTAAGCAAAGGTGGCGCTTCGTGTTTGCGCATCATGCAGACTGTTGTCGGTATTATTTTTGAATTTTATGATACACGGGCTGAATATTTAGGCCGAAATGGAAGGTGCTAAACCTCGTGAACCCATTGATATTTATCATATTGGTTAGATTGGAAGCCGGGTCGCAGTGATGTGAAAACGCGTCGCATATGGCTAACCTCTAAGATCGGGCTGATCTGAACGCCTCCCTTGCGTTTGCGTCTAACGTCAGCATTGAGCTTGTGACTGGGAATGTGTGAACGAACTATTAATGTTCTCCAGTCGTGGTAGATAAAGGAGAAAAATACAGTTCACGCGACCGAACACCCAATACTTGTCGAACAGACAGCAGCGTGCTGACGGGATATTCTCGACGGTCAATAGGCGATCATCCAATGTTTTCAGTGGAGTGCCAAGTTGTAAAGCGAGATCTTATTATTGGCATTTCATTATTATATGAATTTGAATCTAAAACGTTGAATGAAAGATTCTTATGAAACGCATGGAAGCAGACAGAAAACAGAAATAAAACATCACAGGAAGACAGGAATTCTATAGTTATGGGATGTGCATACTGAAGTTTGAATGTGTAACTAATATACAATCGGACAGTATTATCCATAATAAAACAAACTGATATATATGGACAAGAACAGCGGTTTAATAAGAGAGATCCCAAGAAGCCTGTGATACAACAAACCCTGTTACAAAGCTATACGTATACTAAAAAAAGATCGCGTTTTTTGGACGAATCGATTACTGAATGAGATCTTCTAAATAATGCGAGAGACATTGACATCGTAAAACAAATTACATATAATACACAAAAGACAAACGTGGATGCCTCGTTGAAACAAGTTAGCGGTAAAAAGAGAAACTGGAACATCAACCCGAAATGTTAACGACCGAAAAATGAACCTAACCAAAAATAAACAGATATCAGCCAAGCAAACTCGTGCCTACTACTTCCTACTAATTCCTTCGAGAGACTTGAGGAGGAGACTTGAGCTCGATGACGCGAGCACCAACGTTAGGATGGGAAAGATCGCTAAACCTCCATCCATTTTTATTGCTAGAGTCGATAATTCTTCGTCGTTCTCATAATTATTAAAGAAAATCACTACTGCTGAATATGAAATAAAGGTCATAAATAAGCAAATTAAGATTCAGCTAAAGAGCTCCATTGCATACGTAAATATTGTGAAAGAGCTTAAAAGAACACGGAATTCTACACATACAAACCAAAGCAAGAGAGGAATTCTAGAGCAGTCTTCAAACATATTCACGCTACAGCGAATTTAGATGATATCAAAAAAGTAATTGAAGATCTAAAACACATAGTTATTATATATATATGGAACATCAAAAAGCAAGGCATTAAAAAGGCCTTTCATATGTTCTATGTCGAGCTAAAATCGAAAAGCAATCTTAAGAATATTTACGACATTGGTTCACTTCACAATGCTTACACTTTACAGAATAAAATTTGAATTACTACATCCAAAACGTGAGATTCAATGCATTAATTGCCATTGGCATATCCACACAAAAAATTTTTTCTTTCGTAAAGCGAGATGCGTCAAGTGCAGCCATCCAATCATTAACTGTCCACGCAGAGAGAAATCTAAGGACGTCAAATGCGTGTTGTAAGAAGGCAACCACTCAGCCAATTAGGTTGTACGGTCTATAAGAATCTACAAAAGAGTTCTTTCCCCATATTACGGAGAGAAATGGTAGCGCCTAAATCATAACGAACCGAACCTGCAAGCATACAAACTAGATTAATACAACCAGGAAGGTCCTATACTTTAGTTACAAGAACTGAAAGTAGACAACTAATTACAAGTCAAACTAATCAGGAAATACAAGAAAAAATGGCACTTCCAAGTTCAGGCAGGCGGTACAGGAATTACAATATGTGATGGAGTAAATAGAAAAATGGGTGCAATGGTTAATAACAATGCTTGTCACCAAAATAATGTAATGATTAAGCTGCTTAAAATAGCAACTTGGAATGCCAACGGACTGGATAAACATTCGCAAGAAATTAAAACTTTTATTTTCAGTCAAAGACATTTCATTTGTTTCTGAAACACATTTCACTAAGAGCTATTGCCGTATTCCTATATGCATTGTATCACACAATGCGTGACGATAAAGCTCACAAAGGTACTGCTTTTATCATAAGAAGTGATATTAGACATTATGAAATCAATAAGTACCAAAGAGAGTTTTTGCAGGTTATTAGCATCGAAGACTAGATTAAAATCGTTGTATTACTATTTTAGCAATATACTCACCACATAAACATGCTATAAAAAGGAAATATTATATAACTTTCTTTAAAACTCTTGGTAATCGCTTCATCGCCGCAAAAGGTCAAACGCATTGGAGATTGAAACTGATTTTATCCAAAGGGCGTGAATTATTCAAAGCGATTGAAGACATGACCTGGCAATCTTATCAACAGAAGAACTTATCTGGTCATCTGACAATAAAAAGACTCCTGATCTACTGGACCTTGGTATTATCAGGGACATTTCTAAAGATTACTGCTACATCGAGTCCTATCTCGAATTGTCCTCAAATCTCTTGTTATTTTTACAATAAATAATAAAATAATGATTAAAAATAAACCTTACATTCTCTGCAATGCCAAAACAAAATGGCCCTATTTCTAGAAGTTACTGAAGACTACACTTGACAACTCCGTCTCACTAAAAACCGACATTACTCGCGCAGTTGAAAGCTTTAACTATGTTGTACAACTAGGCTGAAGTATAACGCCAATTAGCAGAAACCTAAATATCAATATCAAATATTCATCAGCAATAAAACAAAAATTCATAGAAAAAAGCTCCATAAATTGTGGCAAATGAGCAAATGTTCAGTTGTGAAAAACTAAATAATGCTATCAAGGCACTTAAAAACCTGCGGGACTTGGAAAGAAATCAGGCAATACAAAAATATCTAAGTAAACGCTATTAAACGCTATTTTTGAAACTAACTATTCCCTATAGAAAGTTACCAAGAGAAAATCACTGAAACAACTTCAGATACAATACCTGCCTATCAGAAAACAGGACGGATGCTGGGTCAAAAGTGAAAAAGGAATAGCTGAAACATTCGCTACGCATTTGTCGAAGATTTTTAAGCCTAACGGGCTCGAGATTATACTAAAGGAGGAGATTATACGAAGAGCAACAAATTGCTCTCTGCTCTCAATGTTAGTTTCGTCATCCTATACCCCTGCAAGACCCTTTACTATCAAAGAAGTGAGAGCCGTAATAAAAAATCTGAATCAAGACGTCGGATTACGACCCCATAAATAACAAAATATTGCAGAAATTGCCAGAAATGGAAATAAAGTACATCACCCAACTATGTAATTCTTAGACGGGGCTTCTTCCCATCTCAAAGCAAGATAGCACAAATTATTATGATCCAGAAGCCTAGCAAATCTACAGAATATGCAGAATCGTATACACTAATCAGCGGTAATAGTCTTTAGAAATGCTCTTAATAATGCTAAATCTAGGATCAGGAGTCTTTTTATTGTCAGATGGCGAATAGATGGATTCTCCTATTGACAAAATTGCTAGATTCATGGCTTTAATAGCTTTGAGAAATTCCCACCCTTTGCATAGAATCAATCTTGAACTTCAATGCGTGTGTTTGGCATTATAATCTTTTGCAGTGATGAAGCGGTTATCAAGGATTTTAAAAAAAGTTATATAATATTTCTATGGTGTACTTAAGCAGTGAATATACAACTGAAATAGTAATACTATCATTCTAGTCTTCAACTACGAGAGTAATCTGCAAAAGTTTTCTTTGGTATTTCAAAATTTCATAATGTCTAATGCTGCTTCTTTTAATAAGAGCAGTTTTTCCATGGGCTTTTCCGTCAGACTTTTCCGTTAGGCTTTTCCATTGTGTGATATAATGTATATTCAGGAATACGGCAGTAGCTGTTGTTAGTGAAATATGTTTTAGAAACAAGTAAAATGTCTATGTTTTGACTATACAGGAACTTATGCATAGATATTCGATATGTAATAAGAGTTTTCCTACGATGAGTAACATCATGTCATATTTGTAGATGCATACAGACGAAAAGCTATTTAGATATCATAAATATGATGAATCATTCAAGCAAAAAGCCCACCTCTTCAACCATCAAGAAATTCAGAAAAGGAAAGAGCTTTAAAGACAAGAAATTAAATGATCTTCGTCGTTCAAAGAAATCTATGTAATGAGATATATAACTATATAGTGATAAAATTCGTAAAAAAATATAAAACGTAAGCATTTAGATTATACAGTACTTATATTGAAAAAAATTTGAAAAGAGAATTTTTGTTTATATTATAATAAGAATATAATAAAAAAAAACAAAAAAACAGAAAACAACGAAAAATATATTCATAATATCCATTGACATATATAACTTTAAAATTAAAATTACTGAGTGAAATAAAGATGATTTTCCTAACTCGCGAGTATTTTTTTAAGTATACAACAGCAGTCATTATAACCGAGCGATGATTATAATTAAAACCATAATTTATATTGAAGCGATTATTAATGTAATCAAAATATGATGCTTATTTGATATTAGACTATTAATGACATATTCAATTATATAATTAGAGATATTTTAAAATAGAATTGCATGATTTAATTTTTTTACAATAGGATTATTTATGAGAAAAACAAAAAGTTTTTATGAATAATCTTGACTTTATTTTATCTTTACTGAGCTGAGTTTATTTTATTGAGTTTACTTAATCGTTTATTAATCAATTTCAATTACGATCTTGCGATTTTAAAAGAGAATACAGTCGCTATATAAACTTGGATAAAATTCGATCATATTAGGAGTCATATCGCTTAAATATACAATTATAAGCATATTAAGAAAAATAAGGTTTAAATATTTTCATATATTTGTGCGCGAAATCATTTTAGTACAAATAATCATAAGAATATATAAGAAAACTTAGTAATTTCATAATCTTTACGAATTTTTATGAATTTTTGTTTTAATTATAAATATATTTATTTATCTAAATATTTAATCATATTTATTTCAATGAAATTAAACGAAGAAAAATTGATGTGAAAAATGTGAATATGAAAAATAAGTAATAAGATAATATAAATGGAAACGTTAAAATTTTATGTAAATAGCGAAAAGAATTTTATTTAAATGAAAGCTTTTAATACTTTAAATAATATATCAAAAAAACCTAAAGTTACCTTTAATATCCATACGCATATATGTATTTTATTAAAATATAAAATTTATAATATTTTGAAAAAATATATTTTCTATAAATCTGTATAAACTTAATTTGTATGAATATGTACTTTATAATGATTTGTAAGAATTATGTTAGAATATACTTTAAAATTGTGTATATACAAAGAAATGATATTCCCACGACTTTATATGTTGCAACAATACTCATCGTATAACATTATGCTTACGATATCTATATCAAATCATGCGGTAACTTCCTGTATGTTCTTTGTCATTCTCGTTTTGTTCATCCTTATTCTATTCATTCTTTCAACTGATCCCGAAATAGAAAAGCAGATTTTTAATTATTTATATTCAACTACTTATATTCAATATTTATTTCTTCTTAATAAATATATGTGTTTAATCAATGAACAATGCTATCAATTTTTGAAGTCTTTTTTATCGGATTCTAGAATGAGGTTCCGAATGTCTATGTCGAAGTCTTTTTGAATATTTCAGAATCGGATCGCAGCGATTATCTATTCATGGAACTTAGTTTAAAATATTTATAAAAGATATCATATGGCCATTCGTACTAACTCGAGCAATTTAATATGTGCTCTTGCCAAGATTGTCAATAGTGCGAGAGTTAATACCCGATTTAATTATATTCTTTACTAGATAATAATTATTTTTTGAATTATTTTCTTAATAATGATAACAAAATATTATGAGATTTTATTGCTTGAATTGACGCGCAATTTCTTATACTATGTTATAAGTATATGAAAATATGTTGCTTAATGTGGGAAGAAAAAGATAGAAATCACATTAGATGCAAGTCATTTATATTATATTACGATATTATTTGCTTATTGAAATATCGAAATTGAAAAATCATGTATATCTAGGTTTATACAGCCAAGTGCCGTGTACCTATTCCCAATTTCTATCAATGCCTATCTACGATATCCTCGGCCGTGAACCCGTGACTTTCCAGGGCCTGTCTAAAGCATTTCTTCCATGACCTCTGCAGTCTTTTCCGTTCCCTCATTCCTAGTGGTATTCCTTTAAACAGTTTATGGGAGAACCTCTACTGCTTCATTCTTATTATTAGATGACCAAACCTAATAATGAAAATAATTTCAAATCTCTTATTTGTATTCTTTCACCATTGTTCTCCAGTATTATTTGTTGTGCATTGGCTCTCTCCCTAATCACATCATTACTAATCCTTTCTCGTCTGGATAATTTCTCTAATCGTCGCACGTAGCCTATTTTCAAAGCATTAAGTCTCCTTTATAGTTCATACCATTTATAGTTCATAACTTTCTGTTATAATACAGTATTGATTCTACCATAGATTTTCCTATGTATCTTTTAATCTGCCTAGATATGCTTCTATCCCATCATTCGAATTCAGATGTCCGATAACTTTTTGATCCTACTCAATGCGATTCTTTATCACTTGCGTTCCAATTCTTTCCTTCATAATAACCTAGTAACAATCTATAGTAACTCCATAGTACGTCCAGATATTTGAAACGGTTTTACCTCATCTGCTCATTGGATATTGAAATCTGGAAATTTGTTAGAATTTACTTTATGTATTCTATTTTCAGTATATTGATATTGATATATTGACAGATATTGATTGTCAGTCCCTAATTATAATAATGTTCGTTCAACCGCTTTAGTATAAATTCCATATCGTCATGGGTCAACCACCATCCGCAAAATTCAAAATATTAAGACAGAATTCATCAATGAGAATTCCCGTTCCACCAGAGTTCCTCTGCCATCAGCCTTCTCTCAGCACCTTTTTTAGGTAGATACTAAACAGCAGCGAAGACAATTCGCAAGCGTAGACCTACCTGCCATAGGCCTTTTAAAGAGCATATGAGAAGAGATAGCTTCTTTCCTTATTTTACATTCGCTCTATTGTCCGCATATAATTCCTTTAAGATTTTTATGAGTCGATTATTAATATTATACTATTCCTGAATTTGCTATATTCGATTTCTGGGGACCGAATCATAAAGATAAATGAAAATCATATGCGTTTCCTTTTCCACTGCTGCTCTCTTTTTTCTTATTTGCTAAACAATAAACAAGCTATCCATATATCCATGACCTGGATTGGAACCATTCTGATCTTCGCTAATAATGTATTTTGAGCTTTTCTGCAATTTATTGTGGATAATCGTGATAAACAGCCTGCTAAGAGTACTATTGACACTGATAATAATTCTCGAGACTTTTCCTATCTCCTTTCTTATTCATATCACATAGGATATTTTCCACTGCTTTGGTTTTGTTTTAAACAGTTTATAATTAGTTATACTTATCCAAATATTCTCCTAGACATTTCATTAACTTCAATGTATTTCTTCCGGGTCCACAAGAGTTTCCATTTTTCATCTTAATTCTTTAACTCCCACGTAAATTCCTAATTCTTAATTCCTCGACAATAACTTGGACACTGTCATTCAATTGAGGCCCACCCTACGGATACTGATATCAGCGAAATCCGGTATATTCTCAATAGGGAGATATTCGCAGTAATATATTCATTCCCTTGTGGTGATTAGATACCTAAAATTTTGGAAAACATCCCGCAGATTCTTTAGAAAGCATCTTACTTCTATCGACCATAAACCTCCAACCACGCTGTCTACGTCATTATATTTTAAATTCTTACATTCAATTTTCTCAATCCTTGATTCTTTTTTTCACTATTCTATTGGCACTTTTATAGCGCTCTCTCTATCCTCTGCATTTTTAGTCACCAAGCATTTGCTGCATTCTATACAATGGCACCGTCTCTAATTATAATATTCCTAATTCTCTTTCGTCTAGATATTTCTTCTGATCGCTACAGATAATCTATTTCCAAGGCGTTAAGTCTTCCTTTCATTTCCACATTTATAATCCACACCTTACTGCCTTAACGCATGATTCCATAGATCAACCTACACATTTTTTCATTGTTTCCTCTATGAGAGATTCAATATCATGTATCCAATATCTTATCTCCTTTTCTTTTGTGCTTTACCCAGATATGCCTTAATTGCTGCTTTATAAATTGCTATTGGAATTATGATTTGTTATTTGTAGGTGGTTCTGTTCCACCTTTTCAGTAGGTTCCACAGATTCCAATTGTTGATTAAGCCTTCATTGATCAAAGATTATTTATTCCGTCTTGTTGTAGGAGAAACAGTTTATATGGAGGCCATTGTTCAAATTTTTTTGGCTGGTTAGGATACTTAGTCGTGGAAGTTATTTCGATAGGGAAGTATATATGACTCATCACCGCGTGGTGGCCCGATCCACCGTTTAAACCTCGCTTTACTTTGGCGTCCTTTAAACGCTACTCTTTGTCTAATTATAATATAGTCAATAATAGATTTTTGGCCCAGCGAAAGTCTTTTCCATGTATGTTTGTTCTTTACTTCGAAGAATGTATTATAGATTTTCAAGTTGTGTTACTTGCATGTATTAATAAGCCTATCTCCATTATCATTTATAGTAGTTTCATCAAATCTTCTCACTATTTTGTCGCGGTTTTTGATCCCCACTCTGGCGTTTAGATCTCTTGCCAATATAAGTTACTCGATACCTCAGTTGACTCAATATCTCATAGAACATCTTTTTCATTTGAACAGTACAATCGTCGGTTGACGTGTATATTACCAGAAATGTAAATCTCTAATGTAGATTTTTAGATCTAATGTGAGATATCTTACGCTGATACATTATGTCCTAAATGTCTTCTACCAAGTTCTTCTATATAAGTATGGCGAGGCCTGCTCTTGCTATTTCTGATTTCTCAATTCCGGATCAAACTAATATAAATTGGCATTGTAATATGATGATTTTTTTTTTAGTTTCAGTGAGATAAAAGACGTTCCCCCATGTTGTTCATTTCTTCAATAACCTCTTGCCCAAAATTTCTTCGAATGTATATTTCAGATTCCATATATCATTGTTGGTTTTTTTTTACTTTTTTCATTGCCGATGAGACCATCCTTGATTCCGATGCTCTTTATTGGGATTTTTAGCAATAGTTGTTTTACAAATGATGAAGAGCTCATTTATCTCCTAAACCCCCAACTTAGAGGATCTATGTGCTTCTCTTAGCTTGATTCTTCATTTTTGCTTTGTTTTGCAATGGAGATCCTACGCTACTGCCGATATTGTCAGGATCTTAAGAACTGATAAACCCCTCCATTCCGAAGATATCTTTCGGCTAAATGGATGAACTTCAAAAGGATGTTATATTATGTTAAATTGAATTATATTATGTTAAACAATTCTGAATGTCTTTTTTATGTTATTCAATGTTTGATGTTATGTTCAATCTAGTTTTATCCAGTGTTTATTGGACACGTATAAATATACCTACATCATATAATTTTATTGTCTATATCCATAAAGGAAAGCAATAATAAAGATAAATGATGAAACATGTAATGTAACGTCCGTCATATCCGTGACTCTCATACTTTGATTCTCATTGTCTTATCTGCTATGTTATAATCCTCTGCACCCTCGTTAGGATACAGGATGGATCAAGTGAAAGAATGTTTATCGAGTGGCGATAGACACAAACTGACACATGAATCGTTGCAACTGGCGACCCTTTTGTCATCGATTCTACCGGTCTATTAGCAATCGCATTAGGGTTCAGTAACTTCCTCGATCTCAGTTAGTTATCTCCATCAGTTATCTCCAGTTTAATTTATATTTTCTATTAACTTTTATAAATTGTGTTTTAAGTTTTGTATTACTAATGCATCATATTTTCATTGTTTTAAAGATTATTACCATTATATAAATATAATATAACATATTTCATCGTTTATATAATTCTCAATATTCTCCTATGATCCTCGTGTAGGTTGTATCTACCGACTATTTCGGGGAAGATCGATACAGTGAATTGTACTTGCTGGCTTGGTAACATTGTTCCCATACATATATATTTCCATTGCGAAATACCTTCGATCATTGGCTATCCTCGGGAAAAATTACACGATTCATTAATACCCGAAATTAGTGATCAAATTTCGTGTTCCTAACTTAAGAGCTAACAGTTGTCAACCGGGACATAACAATAATGATAATAATGATATAACAATAAATTCTGTTTTTCTATTATTCCTTTCTTCAGAGATAATGATATATTGAAAATCGTATTTGTTTTTTAATAAAATTATATTATTTTCATAGATTCTGAGCAACCCGTATATAAAAATATTAAAGGAAGATGAAAAATAAATATTGTGCAAAATATTTAAAATTTTTAAATGCTGTTTCTAAACTTTTTATAAAAATATTTAAATTTTATAAATATTCCGATTTGCTCATTAAAATCTTCAATAAAAACAAATGCGAACATATTTTATTTTATGATAACGATTTCATGTTGTATTTATTTCTAAATGATCTCATAGAAAAAAATTTAAGTCAGATGTATGTGGTAGCTGAAATATTAAATTTTATTTTATTATATTCATATAATTTATACATCCATACTCATTAAATGTTATCATTATCATTTTAGCGTTTCTGCATTCACTGCTAGACATAAGCCTCCTCTAAGTTTCTCTACTCGTTTCTGTTTTGAATTGTTCTTATTCATTTATATTGTTGTTTATTATCCTCATAATATCGTTGGCCTACTTTGATAGTGATCTATATCTATTTCTTTTGCTTTTCCTGGATCTTCATTCCAAGATCTTTTTAATCTACCTATTATCTGATAGCTTGGCTCCATCTCCAGTTAGTGCTCGTGATTCATTCGATAATATCCATTATTTTAATTCTCTATCTTATATTTGCATTTCATATCTTGTTTTATTTATTTCTAGCATTGTTATTTTCATGCTAGTAGCTTATTTACAGATTTCTTTGTTAGAGCCAGGGTCTCGTTATTATATATTTTTAGTGGCAGCATATATTGTATGTATGCTCTCCTTTTGAGGGACCTGAACAAGTTTCCCCGAAGAATTATTTGTAATTTGCCGAATGCCATCCTAGATCTATTCTCCGCTGGATTTTATAGATCTGATTATCTCTGCTTATTCTTACTTCGTGCAGGTACTTATATGCATAGAATTGTTCCATTTCTTTCCCGTTAATTTTCATATTGCTACTTGTTATTAAATTGGTTATGAATTTGATCTTTTGGAAATTTATGACTAAGCCGACTCTTTCTACTTGTTTGTTTCAATTTCTTCCTGGAACAACCTTTGCTGGGCAGATTATTACTTATCAGGACAATGTCATCGGCGAACTAGAGATAGTTGAAATATTCTTCATCGATGTTTATGCTTTTGTGGTCCCAATTCAGTTGTTTGAAAGCATATTCAGCAGGACTGCTGAAAAATTTGAGGGATATGGTATTTCTCTGTTTGATCCCTTGCTTGAACATTTTTGTTTATATGGATTTTCACATTCGCCGTTGCATATATGTATTCTATCAGCTTTATATATCTGAAATCTATTCGGCTTTGGAGTGCTCTATCTATTTGGAGTGCTAATAGTATCACTATAGGCTCTATGGTGTAGAAAAATTTTTGAAAATCAATGAATGTCAATATTGTTGTGTTTCGACAACATAATCGTCGATTTCTCTATTAAAGACTTAATTATTTGTAAATGGTCATTTATACTATAATTCCTGCTAAATGCTGCCTGTTCTCTGGACTGATAGAAGTCTAGCTTATTCTCAAGCCGTTTTGTTACAATTTTTGTGAATAGTATATAAAAGTGCAAGAATAAATTGACTGACCTATAGTTTTCTAGCTTTGTTACATCTCCTTTTTTATGTTTAAGGTCATTATGGTGTTCCTCTATCGTTTTGGAATCTTGTTGTCCTTCAGACAGAGATTGAAGATGAAGGCCATCCTATTTAATAATCTCTTCCCAATTAATGGCTTCCATTTTAATTTGATCTTGACCAGATACTTTATCTCGTCGATTTTTCATTTCTTTGACCACTTTTATTATTATATCTCGCAAATTTTTTGAACTTTCATCGATTAATTTATTTTGTATTATAGTTAGGGAGTCGAGGCTATTCTAATCTGCTCCTATATAATTCTTTATAGAAATTTTGCACCATTTCTAGTATTTGTTGTCTTAGTTATTACACTACCATTTCTATCTTTAAGTTTGAAGATTTCTCGTTTTCCTATAGACATGTTCCTTCTTAATACTTTCATATTTCTATTGTCCTTGATAGCTTATTTTATCATTTCTGTGTCAAATTTTCTGATATCTTTCCATATTTTCTTAATAATGATTTTATTCAACTTCCTTATTTCTTCCGAATCTCTTTTTTTTCTTCTATCTTCTCTCTTAATCACTCTTAATTTTTTAATATTCTTGTTTAATATTTCTTTCTTTTGTTTTGATTTTAGACTGTATGTTTCTTGGGCTTTCTGTATCATTTCCGTGATGGTATTGTTTAGTACTTCAATATCCTCTGTATGATGTCTTCTAAAATTTTTGTATTCTGAAATGTTGTTCGACAGATTCCATTTTGTCGTTTTTTCTTCTGCTTTGATCATTTTGGCTCTTGTGTTTTTATTTAATTATATATTTATTTTAATTGTTCCTCTGCCCGCTTACTTACCATTGAGAATTTGTTGACTACGGTAATGTTTGTGATGTATTTCTTTCTTGCTGTTATAAAGAAATTTATCTCATTTTCTGTTTATCCACCCGGGTACAGCACATGGGGAAAAACTGGTGTATGGATGGGATATGTTAGGAATAGGATTAAGGGCTTTCTTTTAGTTTTCTCATAGAACTGAAAAGAAGCAAGAAAAGAATTTGCTAACTCTATGGAATAAGAGTTCCATTGTTGGAAAATACTTATTCGCTATCTTTTATCACAATACGATTTGCGTAATAGAAGAGCGAGGATGAGTATGTTTAATCGTAAAAATCAAGGAGGAGAAGAAGCTTCATATTAGGTTCAGATTGGGAACCAAACATGGGTCTTGCGATTGTCTGGTAATCGCTCTCATCTCTCTATTCCTTCTTAAGCATTCATTAAACATATTCATTTCTTATTATTTAGGAACGGCAGTATTATTTGCAGCATTATATTTTTAACAGACTTTATATTTGTCACTACTTATGCTATATATGATATATTATATAATATATAATATCATATTATATGATATATAATATGATATATTTTGTATATATTATATACACAACATATACATTTAACATATACTCCTTTTTTATATATATTTTCAAAATATTTATATGTAACTAAGCTTCAAAATTTTCAGTAAAATTTTATTTTATTTGCAGAAAAGTTTTCATAAACTTCATCTTTTAAAATATATACAAAACTGTCTTAAATAAAATTTATTTCAATAAAAGGTATGAGAGAATGTGATAATTATGAAATGAAAGATATAATAGTTGTATTGTATATTATAAAATATTGTAACTGTTAGAGAAGAATTTAATTATAAATACAATATATTTAAAAAAATAAAAAATTAATGTTATTGAAGTATCTACACACAAAATTATATATAAAAAGATATATATATTTTATAATTATGTATATATACATTTAAATAGAAATTCCTTCGAACTTTTCAATAGAAATAAAAAAAATTTTCAAAATCAATGTATTATTTATTAGTCGATATCACCGATTTGAAGGCATAGCATCGATCCATTTCTTGAAAGCATCATCTAAAACCGTATCTTAAAAACATTATGCAAATAAAGAATGCTATATGAATCGGATGAAATCGAATAGAGTAATTAAAACATGCCGAATCGAGTAAATGTATTCTATGCGAGAAAATTTCTCAGTTGAGATTTGCTAAGTATAATATGCGATTTAACATTATACTTTATTATGCATCACGATGATTTTCTAATTTTGTTCCTATATAAATAATCTTTTATATCCAATTTCAAAGGCTAAATTCAATTGATATAATCTTTGATTATTTTATCTGATTAGAAAATATTGAAAATATTTTTGTATGATGCGGAAAAAGATATTTTCATGACTATTTAATTTTGTTGTTGAGGTTGATGGCTAATTTTCCCATAAATGAATATATTTGGCATTATTATATATAATATATTTTTTATTAACAATTTTAGTTTTTTATTAACAGTTTTAACATTTTTTATAATAATTTTCTAATAATAAAATATATATTGTTTGATAACAACAAAATGCATGAAATAATAAAGTTTTTTGAAGAACTCACAGAAAGTACTCATTTTTTGAAATTTTGAACTTTTCCTCTTTGATACAATTTTTTCGAAGTTATTGCTCAATTAGTTCCTGATTACTTCGAATGCCTTTTATATCTGTAACGGATTTTCATCTAATAATCATCCTTACTCAAATTATTGGTTTCCAATTTTTGATGTTCCATATTGTGTTTGGTCATTGATATTAAAATTACCAGCTTTAAACTATCGAGATTAATATTATTAGAGAATATTTTCATCAATAGAACAGAATAAATTAATTCGTACGTTTTAGCAGCGTTTTTCAATATTGAAATGCAGTTTATTATATCAAATACTGTTTTATGATAGCCTATTTATTATTAAATTATATCATAGATAAAAAATATCTATTTCAATGAATTTCCAAAATATTGGTTCAACAGACAGAAAATAAAAGCTACTGTTAAAAAAATACATTCTCAAGAACTTCAATTAACGTGTTTATTAATTAACAACTTCAGAAAATAATTCTTCTTTCTATTTTTTCTTTCCATCTTTTCAACCAGAATAAAATTCATCGCGTTGAAACGCTATTCTCTCTCCAAGTGCCAATTGATTTGTCAGTCTACTTCTTGTTTAATTTCATTTATTCGCTAGAGTTGCCATAATGTTCTTCTCCAGGTAATTCGATTTACAGCTGAGCTGCAAATTTTACTCTTTTATTGTGATGGATAATGTTTAGTAATTTCTGCTTCATTTAATTCTTGCTATCCTAACGATTCATTTTCAGTTGTGACGTATATAAATGCTTTTAGTCTTTCGATTGAAATATTTATTATTTCATTCTGTATTTGTATTTGAAATAGGCAATCGGTCAATCTTTTGATGATCTCAAATGGACTTTTATATAATGTTTCAAATGGCTTCTTGATTTTATCTACGGAAATACATATACAAGTCTGTAATCTTATGAGTGAAAGTTCGTTATTTGGTATATTATTGTTAATAACTTGATTTTCTGCATTTATTTCTTGAATTATTATAGAAGATGTATGGATCTATAACGGCATCTATTCTCATTATGAGAATATTCTGGTGGGAGTCAATATGATTCTCGTAAATCATTTCAAAGAGATTGCCAAGAGTAATGTCTTTTTCCAGATTGGAAAATAATTCGAAAAATATTGCTAACAGTATCTCTAATTAATGTTTGCTTATGATTTATAATAGCGGATTATCAGTTTGAGGGAAAAATGCTGTTCTTCAATCATTTCACTTAAAGAAGGATGAAGAAGTGAACATATTCATGCGCTGGCTACCAATTCGTTTAATTAAAGTCTTAAATAATAATGATTCAGAATAGATATCTTAATCCATAGTAATAATTCTTGGAATACCAAGAGCAAACTATTAAAGAAGACCTCAATAATGGTTAACTATTTCCACAGCTAAGACCCTCACCGTGTTAAGACATTTCAATTCCCTTAGATTCTTAAATCTATATTCTCGTGCGCACTTAATTCTAGCTTTGCAGCGTGTTGTAATGTTTTTTTAGTATCGGGAGGCGGCAAAATTCTCCGAATCAGTTTTTGCATTGTTTAGTATTCCGATGACATACGATATATTGATTCTTGAGATAATACGCAATGCTACCTCATCGGAGCACCGCGCCACTAACACTCGATAGTTAGGTGCTCGCTATATAAGATCCATTCAGTCCTAGAACACCGATTTATGGCAATGCTACAGAGAAAAACAGCATGACAGAGAGTCCATAACCTTGTTATATCATTAGATTCAACAATAATTTGCGGTCCATATACCTCGAGTGCAAATATCGAGACGGATCACCGATTGCAAATTGTCCCAATTCCTTTTTCGATATTGTCCTTTGTTACACTCACTGCGCTCCTATTTTACTCACTACTTCGTCGCTTGAAATTACATATAACATATAACATATTATATATACATTAACATATAATTTATTATGCGGAATAAATGACTTCTTGAATTACTGATGGCTCCTGATGATTCTCTAATAATTAATCACGAAATAAGATGATTCTAAATCGAATGTTAACAAATTTATTCCATTATTTATTCCAATTTAATTACAATATAAAATTTCGTACATCTTACGCGAGATCATTGGAATCAAATTTTTGATGAAAATCAACTTTCGATGGAAAAGTGCAACTGATGTCAACTGTTTAAGATCGAGATTGAATCCGCAAGCATTTTGCTTCGCATCTGGTGCATATTTCATTTCTCGAAGAACCAAGAATTATTATATTTTTGTATTATTTTCAAGAACCTTTACCTTAATTTTACCATAGAAATATGTATTTTGTATACTTAAATTTCATGTATTTGTTTTATATGATGCAAACAAATTTGATTTAAAGTTTATATCTCAATATATCTTCTTCTATAAGATTGCCATATTGACTGGTACGTGAATGTCTTTATGATTCATCTAGTTTTACTTTACTTTACGTTATTTTATCTTATTTTGTGTTACTTTATCTTATTGCGTTTATAAAGTCACGAAAATATTTCCTCATAAAATTCGAGATGGTATCACATGTGTCATTGACTTCTGCACATCTAAAACTCCAATATTTAACACATATATATGATTATAGCTTACAACTTTTATAACATCCATTATATGATCAATCTTAATCTAACTATCACGCATGCAGATATATATATATTTTATATTTACAAAGAGTTAGAATATTTTATTTTTAATATCTTTTAGAAATGAATTTGATTATAAAGTTATAACGAATGAGGAAAGTTGAATGAGGAAAAAGTTAATGAGGAATGTTGAATAAATTAGAATTGATAAAGAATGGCTTGGGTGGGAAGACATCGGTAACAAATATAATCCTTTTTTGAAACAATCATTTAATTGAAAATCATAATTTTTATAAGTAATGTACTAATCGAGCAATAAGATATACAATGCACATGACTTCACAAATTACAATTTGCAGTCATTAGCTACTGTAGTGGACGCAGCAGCGAGGATTCAAGGATCAAGCAGTGCATAAACAGAAATTGCATGAACATAAATGAGAAAATATTTTCAAGAACTCCTTGATTAATACGCTAAATATTTTAAATAATTAAGTTATCGTCAATTTATCGGAAATTTGTTAGATAACGATGACGATCTCAATGGAGACACATTTTTCGTCGATTGAGTCTTTACAAGGAAAGAAAAGACCCATACATAAATGTTTCCGTTGTAGGGAGATGTATAGTAGTTGAGGGAAATGTATAGTAGTTGAATGATATAACGTATGACATTTCATACAAACAAGATCGATTTTATATGTATAAGATCAGAGATTATAATGATCAAGAAGAACGAGACAGAGAAACATAAAGATGCTGAAATAAAAAAAGAGTGGGGTGAGAAGATAACTATTTTATAAGACGTGCAATGCCGAATAACTCTCAAAAAATTATGTGAAGACGGTAAGAGAGACGCTGAATCATAACTAAAACAGCGTAATATAAAAATACAATAAATAATAGAAATGGATTAGCAATTCCTAATGTTATTTATGAAAGAATTTTGGACAAGAAGTTATTGAAGAAATGAAAAACAGGGGGGAAACATAGGGAACGTCTTTTATCTCACTGAAACCAGAAAGAAAAATCATCGTATTACAATGCCAATTTATGTTAGTTTGATCCGGAATTGAGAAATCAGTAATAGCAGGTGTCGCCATATTTATATAGAAGAACTTGGTAGAAGACATTTAGAACACAATGTATCAGCGTAAGATATCTCACATTAGATCTAAGAATCTACATTAGAGATTTACATTTCTGGCAATATATGCGTCAACCGACGATTCTATTGTTCAAATGAAAAAGATGTTCTATGAGATATTGAGGTACCGAGTAACTTATATTGGCAAGAGATCTAAACGCCAGAGTGGGGATCAAAAACCGCGACAAAATAATAAGAAGATTTGATGAAACTACTATAAATGATAATGGAGATAGGCTTATTAATACATGCAAGTAACACAACTTGAAAATCTAGTACATTCTTCGAAGTAAAGAACAAACATACATGGAAAAGACTTTCGCTGGGCCAAAAATCTATTATTGACTATATTATAATTAGACAAAGAGTAGCGTTTAAAGGACGCCAAAGTAAAGCGAGGTTTAAACGGTGGATCGGGCCACCATGCGGTGATGAGTCATATATACTTCCCTATCGAAATAACTTCCACGACTAAGTATCCTAACCAGCCAAAAAAATTTGAACAATGGCCTCCATATAAACTGTTTCTCCTACAACAAGACGGAATAAATAATCTTTGATCAATGAAGGCTTAATCAACAATTGGAATCTGTGGAACCTACTGAAAAGGTGGAACAGAACCACCTACAAATAACAAATCATAATTCCAATAGCAATTTATAAAGCAGCAACTAAGGCACATCTGGGTAAAGCACAAAAAAAAGGAGATAAGATATTGGATACATGATATTGAATCTCTCATAGAGGAAACAATGAAAAAATGTGTAGGTTGATCTATGGAATCATGCGTTAGGGCAGTAAGGTGTGGATTATAAATGTGGAAATGAAAGGAAGACTTAACGCCTTGGAAATAGATTATCTGTAGCGATCAGAAGAAATATCTAGACGAAAGAGAATTAGGAATGTTGTGGTTAGGGAAGATGTCAATGCACAGCAAACAATAGTGGAAGGAATAGAAATAAGATGTTGAAAATGTTTGGTCACTTAATGGGAGAATGCAGCAGGAAACTGCATTCCTTGAGAAACTGTTTAAATGGACATCATTAGGAAAGAGGAAACGAAGAAGACTGCGGAGATCGTGGAATGAGACAATGCAACCTGGAAAATCACAGGCTCACAGTCGAAAATGTCATAAACAATCATCTGGATATTGGGAATAATTATATAGCACTTGGATATATAAACCCAGATATATATAATTCATAACATCATTTACACTAAAGAAATTCATGTAAATTGCATTGTACGTACAATGTAAATCAATGGTTTTGTAATTACTCTCTGATATTCTATGCCATCTGATTACCGAATCTCATATTCCTTTATATATTGCATATTATTAACAATAATGACAATAATAATTAGTATCTGTCAATAAATCCTTTCTATATTATTGTACCTGTATACTCACAGAATATTTTGTTGCTCTTTGGTATATTATTTTTAAATTTCGCTTAATTATACGTTATTTAATCCATATATCTATCAATTAAATTCATCAGTAAAGATATAATTCAATATAAACATATAGATATAGTTTATAATGTAATATCTATTTATAATACTTAAATATAATATATATAAGTTACTTATACATTTGATATATGTATATAAAAACAGAATAACATTTAAAGCGATGAACTTTTTATATGAAATAGCAAAAAATGCGTATAACGGCGATGATTATCAAAAATTAAAAAATGTTAGTTTTTTTTAGCATCTTAGTATATAATGTCATACGCTTAATATGGCATATAGGCGTTCATCGCACAATGCGAATTGTATCTTCTTCTGCACATCTGAATGAAATGGAAGTGTTTGGAATATTGTTAATGCTGCAGAATCATGAATGTTGCTTGCAATCCGGTCCTCTTTTTCTGATTTTTCTTGAGAGCTTCTGGTGATTTTTTAACATCTTCCCGAGATTGGAGGCCATTTTTTTGGATTTTCCTGCTATAATAGTTTTATGAATACATTATTGTCTTGGAAAATGCGGGTTTCTTCTTGCAGTTATCGTAGGTTCTTGATACTTTGATAATGCTGAGAGACATTATTTTCTTCATCCTCGATATCAGAGCTATATCCCTCGTTCAGTCTTTTCTAGCATGCTAGTGAACGCGATCTTGTGCCTAATCCGTAGCTGGAACCTAACATATCTTTTTAATCCAATATGATTTGTATGTTAAAAGAGAGAGACTAAGTATGTTCGATCGTGGAAATCGAGGAGAGAAGACGCTTTCATATTGGTGTGATGTTGGGAATCGAATCTTCCGATTATTAGACAATCGCTCTCGTTTCTCGCCTATCCGCTCCTTCCTTCCACTATTCTTTTTTTTAATCCCTTTAAACTGATAATTTAAGATAGAAACGAAGTTTACTTGTTAATAATAATAAAGGAAATAATAAAAAAGACTAGTATTCTGATACCATAATAAATATTCAAATTTCTGGCAACTAAAGTATTAAATATAATTCATTAAATCAATAAATCAGATTTCAGAAATCTTAAAATTAATGATTAAAATTTATACATATATTCATTATATAAATATATTTGAAGAATATCTTTAAGTTTTATAAAATATATAAAATATATGTTTATAGTATATGTTATATATCTTATAAAATACGATAATTATATAACTATATCTTATAAATTTAATATTCTCAATATTAACACAATTTCAAATTATTTTTGAAATAATAATTTATTTTTCAAGGAATAATATTCGGAAACTTTGATTGTAATGTACGTTCAATATTATAAATTTTTATATTTTACTGATCTATTTTTTAAATTTATTTATTATTTTACATATTATTTTATTATCTTGAAACAAGATTATGTTTATATGTACGCACATGTATATATATATATGTGTATGAATATTCAAGTTTTATTATAAAATATAATAAGTTTCATTGACAATAATTAGTATTGTCTTATGAAATAATTATGAATAATAATAGTTATTAATAATTATTATTAATTTAATAAATTTAATTTATTAATAAGTATTAAAAAATATAATGTATTAATGTACAATTAATACTATTATTACTTAATAATGGTAATAATATAAAACATATGTCACGTCATATTTTATTTATTTTTTATATTAATATAATGTTACTGAATATAATAATTATTTAAAATATAAATATAATAACTATCATATAAAGAAAATAAAATATAATGAAATATTATAAATAGAACATTATGTACCGTTTTTCTTTATCTTAGGATGATGTGTTCAAAAAGGTAGTCTGATTAATACACAAGTAATAAGAGAAACAAGTAAAATAAAAAATATTTAATAATATAGAAATAATAAAAAATTAAAAATTAAAAATAATATATTAAGATAGATTCTAATCATGAATCTATCTAAAATTTAAGCAGTTTGGAAGTATTATTATTTTTATTCATAAATATGAATAAAAATAATAATATATATATATATAATATATAATATGTATAATATATATACATGTATATAAATAAATATATATATATATGTATATATATAAATATATATATATATATATATATATATATATATATATATGTGTTGTTTTCGCTTAGTAGATACATGTTTTCTTCAGTTTAATCTGCAATCTAGGTGTAGCTCTAAATATTTGGCATTTTCTGCTTGAGGGATACTTAGTCAGAGTACTGATGAATACATTTCTCTACAGGTAGTGAATGTCACCTGTACAGATTTTATTCTGTTAGCTTTAATTCTCCATTTTTGCCATCTGCACATGTGGTAGAGACCTCCCTGTAGTCACAAAGATATTTCTATGTGATAGCTATAAGCCACAAGTACAACTGTTGTCTGCATAAATTGCTATTGTGAAGCCCAGGCGACCGAAAGATCAATAGTATATAGCAACTAAAGTATTGACCGTAATATTATAACTAACTCAAAAGTTAATCTCTCTTAGTTATATGACTACTTCTCCATATTTAACTTTAAAAATTCTGTGTAATAGATAAGAACTGATGACGGTATAAAAATCAGTTGAGAAACTATTTTTAATTTTATAAAGCAGTCCTTGATGCCAGACGAAAGCCTGCGAGACTTCGAGGAAGATTGCTGTACAGTATCTATCTGCTTCCATTTCATTGTTTATTTTTTTAATAATTTTATATTAAAGAAATTAAGATATTAAGTATCTACTGTATGATTGCGTATTCAGAAAGCAAACTCATGATTGAAAATCAGTCTCTCCATTATTATGAGTCTTGGGAGTAGAAGTTTTTCAAAGGACAGTTTTAATAGGATAGTCAGTAAGTTGATCGATTTATATGATTCTGTAAGTTCTGCAGGCCATTTTCCAGACTTCTGGATTATAATAATTTGTGCTATCTTCCATTGAAGTGCCCCGTCTAAGGACTGCATTATATAATTGGGTGATGAATTTTATTTCTGGCAGAATTTCATTGGTTATGAGGTCATAATCCGGCGCCTTCTTTGAATTCAGATTTTTTATTATGGATCTCACTTCTTTGACAGTGAAGGACCTTGTAGGGATATCTAGGATATCTTCAGAGAGCAGCTTATTTTCCTTCTTAGAGTAATTTCACGCGAATTAATGTGACATAAAAATCTTGGAGAAATGCATAGCGAATGTTTCGGCCTTTTCTTCTTCACTTCTGATCCAGCTTCTGTTCTGCTTCTTGATAGATGATATGTATTGTGTCTGTAGTCTCTTGGTGGCTGCCCATAGAGAATAGCTCAGAAGTAGCGCTTAACTTACTTAGATATTCTTATATTCTCTGATTTCTTTTTAAATCCAGTAAGTTTTTAAGTACCTTGATAGTACCTTGATTTAATTTGTTTTCCAAAACTGAGCAAACTGTTAGTTTGCCATAGTTTGCAGAACTTCCTTTTTTCTGTTAGTTTTTTTTTTATTGCAGATGATCTAGAATATTTAATATTTGTCTCTAGATTGCTGACAGTCAACGTTTCATTCCAGGTGGTTACATTGCATAGTTAAAGCTTTCAACTGTACAAGTAATGTCGGCTTTAGTGAAATAGAGTTATAAAGATTAGTCTTCAGCTTCTGAAAATAGGGCCATTTTTGGCGTTGTAGAGAGTGTAAGGTTTGTCTTTAATTATTATTTTACTATCTACCGTAAAAATTAGAGAATGATTTGAAATCAATTCAAGATAGGACTCGACAGTAATCTTTAGGAATGCTTTTGATAATGCCAAAGTCCAGTAGATTAGGGATTTTTTTATTGCCAGATAGCTAGATGGCAAAGTAGATTCTCCTGTTGAGAAAATTGCCAAGTTCATGACTTCAATCGCTTTGAGTAATTCATAGTAATTCAGATACTGCCCTCTGGGTAGTATTAATCTCAATCCCCAGTGCGTTTGATTTAATCTCTTCTGGCGATTAAGCGATTACCAAGAGTTTTAAAGAATTATACAACTTTAAAACTTCTTTAAAACCCTGAGATGTTTCCTTTTTATAGCATGCTTAGGCAGTGAGTATATGGTTGAAATAGTAATACAACCATTCCCGTCTTCGACAACGATGCAAGAATTCTCTTTGATACTTAGCAATTTCATAATGTCTAATGCCGTTCCTTATGATAAGAGCAATTCCTCTATAAGTTTTACTGTCAGACTGCATTGTGTGATACAGTATATGCCGAGGAATACGATAATAACTTTTGTTAGTGAAATGTATCTCAGAAAAGTTTATGTGTCTAAAATGTCTATGTTTTGATTGAAAATGAAAGTTTTAATTGTGAATGTTTAGTTAATCCTTGGCATTTCAAATTGCAATTCAAATGACCTGACTAGTACATTTTGGTGACAAACGTTTCTGGGCTGTTTAATATTACGTTCATTTTTTCCATGTACTCTTTCATCGTATAATGCAATTCCTGTATAACGCCACAAAATCCCGGACTTGTCATTTTTTCCTCTGACCTGATTATTTTGGCTTATAATTGGTTGTTTTTCAGTTCTCGTAATTAAAATATAGACTGTTCCTGGTTGAGCAAGTTTGTATGCTTGCAGATTCAATTCGTGGTTATGATTTGGATGCTATCACTTTTACCTTTGTAATTGGCTGAGTAGTTGCCTTCACGTATTTGATATCCTTGGATTTCTTCCTACGTGGAGAGTTAAAGATTGAATGGTCTTTTGCGTACTTGACGTATCTCGCTTTATGAAAGTAAAAACTTTTCGTCTGATCGTACTGCTAGCAATTATTGCAGTGAGGAATCTCACGTTTTGGTGGTTCAAATTTTACTTTGCATTTAAGAATCAATCTTGTAAATGTTCTTATTGTTGCTTTTTGATTTTAGCTGAACATAGAATATAGAAAGTGTCTTTTTAGTACCTTGCTTCTTAATGTTCTATATATTAATAATTAGTATGCCCTAGATCTCCAATTTCTTTTTTGATTTCATCCAAATTTGCTGTTACGTGAATGTGTTTAAGGATTACTCCAAAATTCCTTTCTTGCTTCGATTTATATTTATGGAATTCTGTATTTCTGCTTTCTCTTTTGTTATGTTGATGTATGCGATAGAACTTTTGGACTGGATTTTGATTTATTGTTTGTAATATTGATTTCGTATTTGCCAATTGTGATTTCTTTTAATAGTTGTAAGAGCAATGAAAAGTTATCGAGTCTAACAACAGGGCTGTTTTTTCCATTTTAATGTTAGTGTTTGTTTCATCGAGTTCTTCCTTAAGTCCCTCAAAGGAATTTATACAAAAATGGATACAGGTTTGCTTAGCTGATATCTGTTCATTTTTGGTTGTTTACGGGGCGTTCACATTTCGGGGCCATTCGGGTTGTTCGTTTTACTGCTAACTTTTTTCCACGAGACATCCCTGTTCGTCTGCTGTGTACTGTGTGTAATTTGTTTTAAGGTGATCTTCATATCGTTTATAAGACCTTTCAATAATCGATTCGTCCAATGCAAATAATATTCCCTGGTATAAACATAGTTTTGAAGCAGATTTTGTTCCACCATAGGCTTTTTACATATTCTCTTATTAAGTTGCTCTTCTCGTTCATGTATGTCAGTTTTACTATAGGATAATAATGTCCGATTGTTATACAATCAGGTATTAGTGTGCCCGTTTCACAGTTCATGAGGATGGAATTCCTGTTCTGTTGAAATGTTTTGTTTCTGTTTTCTATTTGTTTCCTATGCGTTCTATAGGAAACTTTCATTCGGCATTTTAGATTTAAATTTATATATTGAAATACCAGTAGAAAAGCCTCGCTTCTCAGCCTGGCACCCGTTAAGAACATTGGTCGATCGTCGAAAGAAGCCCGTTCGTCCGTTTCTCTTGATGGGTATTAGGGTATTGATGGGTATTAGGTGTTTGATCTCTTAAATCGTATTATCCTTTTTGTTATGTTCCATATACCACAGCTGGAAGATGTTAACAATTCATTCACAAACTCAATACTGACTAGACGCAAACGCGAGGAAAGCATTCAGACTCACTCGGCCTTAGAAGCTAGCCACGTGCAACGCATTTTCACATCGCCGCAGACCGGCCTTCGGTCTGTCTGATTTGTGTGTCAGATATCACAACAGGTTTATAAAATTTAATATTGTTTTAATTCCAATCCGTTAAGTCTAAATATTCACAAAACTACTGTATCACAAAACTCAAAACAAGAATGATCGATAACAAATTGCACGATACACGATACAGAAACCCATAATTTTCAATTAGAATAGTAATATTAGTTTTATGCATAATGTTTTATATTTTATTAATATTCATATATATGCATACCATTACTTTAAATAAAAATATATATTATTTTAAATAAAATATATTGATATTAAATTCAAAACATTAATTACTAGAATTTAAAATATGTTTCAGGTTAATAAAAATATTACTGGCAAATTTAACGTTAAAATAGAACTTAAAGATTAAAAAACTGCAAAACCTTTTAATTAATGAATGTTTCCCAAATAATATCAATAAATGTGCTAACTTAAACTTATATCTCGAAATTAATGAAATTAGAATAATTCTTGATATTTCCAAAGTCATTATAAGAAAACATATATGAAACATTGTTTTCATTTTTCTGATCGTCTCAAATGTTGTTCGATTGCATAATCGGAAAAGTTAATTGATTCAAGATACTAATTTTTTTGTATTTCAAATATATCAATAAATCAGTAGTAAATCAGTATTTCAAAGACATATCATATATATATATATATATATAATATATGCCATATATATAAAATATATGCTATATATATAAAATGAAATATATATCATATATGTAAAATATATTCAAAAATACAATCGTTGTCATAACTGAGAAGTTATTTGTTATTTCCTTGTATTTATCAATGAATATATTATAGATTTCTATATATATAGTATGAAATTATTCTAGATTTACTGCATTCTAATCTTTGTCTCGCATGCAATATTATATCAGTCAATAAATTTCAAAGAATTAAATATAGAGATATTAATTCGAATTTACACAATTTACTTTTTTGTATACTTTTTCTCTTATCTTTGTTTCTTTCCCAATTAATTTTTCCTTATTTCTTTCTTCATATTTTTTGTTTTTATATCAAAGTTTCTAAAAAAAATATTGGAAAAAATAAATTTTGATATTAATATAAATATTAATAATAAATATTAAACTATTAATAATAAATAATAAATAGCTTTTCTATGCTTTTCTATGCTTTTCTATTCTAACAATAGGCTAAGTATGATATCCAGTAGAAAAATATAAAATATTTTTATTTCATTTTTAGATATGTTTATGTATTTTATATCATATTCTTACATTTTTTATAACAAAAGCAAAACATTTTCTCTTCCTTAATTTTGAAAAAATAATGTGTAATAATATTGTAATAATTAATTAACATCATAAAAATAAGGTATTATTATTACTTGATTATTTGTTACAATAAGTAAATATATTTAATCAGTTATTTCAATTAATAGCGCAGTTCCTTTAAGGATCCAATAAGATTGCGATTGTACTGAGGGCAACAAAATTGCTATAACGAAATTAGTACTATGTCCTGTTGTAGATAATACTCCAGCACGTATAGCAGTCTTGTACAAAGGACAAATGTATCTAGGGTCATCTTCTCGTAATTGCATAACAGGAGTTATGTGCATCGCTGGTAATGATGGATACATTTCGCCTGTAATAAATAATTATTTATACATATAAATAATAGAAACTGTAGAGGTAATTTTGATTACATATTGTAATGAATAAAAATAGATTCAATTAAAATTCTTATTTTAAGCATTTTATTATATTTCCATTTGATGTATATATAAATTAGATTTATATATAATATAGATACAACAATAGATACAAAAAAAATTATTATATTTCATTTAATGCAATATTTATTTAAAAAATATTTAAATTATAAAAATATTAGAAGTGTGTCAGAAAATTTAGAATATTTTTTATTATTTTAAAGTAATATTAAATTTAAGGCTATAAAAAGGCCTTGAGATTATTTCTGTCATCGCGCATCAAAAGCTTATAAGTCGGTCTAAAGTCGGTTGTGTGTGTACGTATATGTGCGGAACGCATCACGTTGAGAACAAAGAGCAACCGCGGAAAAAGCCGTTGACATAAGGGCTTATACAAGGGATGACATAATTAATCCAGATTAGATAGAAATATGCAACTATTAACCGAGACAATGTTCCGGGAGTTGTTTTCGCGCAATCAAGTGAAACATTTTAAAGTTAAACGCATTACGCATGGGAGAGTTGCCTTAGAAGGATCGAAAGGCATAAGAATCGTACTAAAACAAGCGAATTGTGAAGAGCTGAGAACTGAGAAAATAACTAAGAATTGAGTTGAACACAACTCAGTGGAGTGGAGGACAACAGAACTGAGTTGAAAGTTGTCGAGGAGAGATTGATTGTACGAGAGTCCGAAAAGAGCAAAAAGTGAACTGCGCCTAACTGATCTTAATTCCTATTATATATATATATATATATATTCTATTTCATACAATAAATATGTATATTATATGTTCCTACAAATATTATGAAAATATGTTCCTACAAATATATATATATGTATATATGTATGTGTATTGAGATATATATGTATATATATTTATATCTTAATTCCTACAATTTTCATCCAGAATAAGATCAGTCGTACGGGATCAATACAAACAGATTAAAAAACTGTGAGTAAAGAACAATCAGTGAATAGCGAGAAGAAAAGCGAACGACAGCGAGAATCTGCGAGATCAATCGTCCGAAACAAGGTCAGTTCAGTGTAAGATATAATAAACTTTGAATAAATGACAAATGATATTGTTACTAGTAAGCTTAGGCAATATGAGTGCCAGATATACACTCGATGATCTTAAGATTAAGGGCTTAAAATTATGTTTGAGTATTGAACCAATAGGATAACGCTGCCTCGAATTTCTTAATAGGAAATTCGAGCAATGCATGTGAAAGAATGGCATTATTTGAATGAGTTGAGCTGTGGGACAAGAGATATACAGGAACGAAACGCGGTGAGGAAAAATCTCAGTTCTGGCTGAAGATGGGCAGAAGTAAAGAGGCGGAAAATATGAGCATAAAAAGAGAAACTACTTCAACTGCGACCAGTCCGGTCATCTCAGTAAAGATTGTCTGACTAAGACGGAAGGGCCAAATGTTTCAAATGCGGTGAATATAGACATCTTGCATCAAAATGCATTAAGCACCCGAGAAACGTAGACGCCATCAATTTTGTTACGCTCGTAAGTAAAAAAAGTATCGATTAACGATCAGAAGATAGAAGCGTTTATCGATATTGGGAGCGATATTTATCTAATGTGGATCAACATATTAGATTAGGTGCCCCGAAATTAGAGGAAAACACAATTCAATTTCGCGGCTTAAGTTTAAGCAATAACGTAACCTTAGTTTTAACTTGAATTTAACGCGATCATGTCTGTGGACAATAGCCATTACCCAATTCGTATCCAGATCGTCTCAAATACGCTGATGAAAAACAAGTTACTGATTGGTGTAGATTTTCTTGTTTAGATTACAATGAATGCTGGACAAATTGTTATCAATGCTCTAAAGTCTATTTCGGAAGATAAAGAAGTTCGCGAGATATGAGCGCCAGCTAAGCTTAAATTTAGAAGAACTAAATAATATAGACGTAACGCATGTATTGAATATTGATTATCGAGATAAGATCAAGAAGTACTCGTTGAATCAATGAGTATGAAGCAAAGAAAATGCGAGAAATTGAGATGAAAATGACTATATTGTTAAAAGACGATGAGTCCGTGTATCAAAGAGTAAGACGATTGTCGCCTCTGGCACGACTGTGTCATTGGAGAAAGAGAGAGAGCAAGTGAATGCGCAGATCGATGAGTTGATGAAGACATTATACATCCTTATCAAAATATGCAAGTCTGGTTGTGTTAGCTCGGAAGAAAGACGGCTCGATTAGATTATACGTAGATTATCGACAGTTAAATAAGAAAATAATTAGGATCGATATTCCTTGCCGCTCGTGAAGAATCAACTCGAAGAATCAACTGCAGAGCGCGAAATATTTTAGTATATTTGACTTAAAAAATGGATTTTTTCATGTTTTGATGGATGAGCAAAGCCGAAAACTCATAGGTTTTATCGTACCAGATGGAAATTGTGAATTTCTGCGTGTTCCTTTCGATTTGTGTAATCAACTGTTTTCCAAAAATTTCTTAATATAGTTTTCTGAGACTTGATTCAGAACAAAGTAGTATTAACTTATATAGTAGTATTAACTTATAGTAGTATTAACTTAATAATATCTTCTATTGATTGTGAGATAGGAATAGAGAATCTTCGAGTAGTATTGAGAGTCACGAGTGAGGCTGGATTAATAATAAATTGATCGAAGTATCAATTTTTCCAACAATGAGTAGAATTTCTTGATCACATAATAAAGAACGGCTGTACGAATCCGTTCAAGCATATAACAGAGAAAGTTCTCCGAATCAAAAATGATAAAACAAATGCAAAGGACGGAACTTGAGGAGATTTCTTCCTCAGTATTCTATCATTGCACGTCTATTAATTAATTTGTTAAAAGAGGAGACAAAATTTGAGTTTAGCAAAAGAGAATCATTTACACATTTAAAAAAAATTCTTTGCGATAGTTCGATTCTAAATTTATATGCGGTTGACGCAGATATCAAACTATATAGGACGCGTCAATGCATATGGATACGGTGCGATACTTTTGCAGAAATGTAAAGACGATAATGGGATACATCCAGTTTATTATTGCAATAGAAAACTGCAACTGCGAAAGAGAAATATGCGAATTATTAATTAGAGATATTAGCTATTGTAAAAGCGCTTAAGAAAGTCTGAGTTTATTTGTTGGGAATACTATTCAAAATTATTACTGATAGTCATGCATTCATGGCCACAATAAATAAGAAAGATTTATGTGTGCGCGTTTTACTTCTGAAAGAGTTATACAATCAAACATCGGTCGGATAAGAGCATGACACATGTGAGTTGGCGCTATGATTACATGTGATACGCACCGAGAAACCTCGTCGTCCACAATAACTTCGCTTTCTTAATTTCTGGGAAGTGCCTGCTAAAACATTGGACAGCTGAAGTCGAGAGGACGGTCTCGAGAAACCGTCGGGATAAACAGACATATCAACCTGAAGAAGGAATCGAGCACCAGAGATGAAAGAAGGTACACTCCGGGGACTAACTTCTCCATGGCCGCTCTATTTTAATCTAGTCTTGCATGTTCCAAGCCAAAGAAGTCTTCCAGTGCCAGCACGGTTGATTGCGAATCGACCAGAAGAGCACAAATCTTCGGAGAACTATTATAAAATTAAACATATCTATATCTATACATATATTTACATCTATATTTGTGGCGTAGTGACCGCCACGAAAGAAATCGCTGCGGGGACAGAAAAACCTCCTTAGTGCTGCCAAGCAGAAAAGACGGAAGAATCAGATAATCATCTAATAAAACAATAAATCGGTAAAACGGTAAGCTGCTCGGCCAATAAGTCACTACATAACGACGAGGGCAGTGAACGCCAGACACTGCCGAAGCAATCCGATACTCTCCTCCAGTAACATGGAGGAGAGAGCACAGAGAAGAAGAGGAGGAGAAAAAAAGAGGGAGGAAGAATGTATCGCGTCCAGCGATACAAATCAGATGACTTGCTCAACAGAAGAAGATTCGAGAGCGATCTCCGAATGGATGAACGAACTAAAATAAACTATAACTGACAATGTGAGAACCGCGAAGGCCACAAAGACATATGTAAATCAAAAAACGGAAAAGATAATGCAACGGATAATACAAATGCAAGACAAAATGCAAAAAATGCAAGACGAAAATGCAAAAATGCAAAACAAACTAGCTAAGGAAGAGGGCAGGAGCGCTGGGCTGCAAAGCGCAGTGCATGCACTAAAGGAAGAAATCCGGAGCTCACCAACATATGTAAGTATAACAAAAAGCTTCACACAGGTACAACGCACACACAACGGACCGAAAAAACATGTCCTCTTTGTACAAAGCAACAACAAAGAGAAGTCATCAAAGGACATAAAAGAAGAACTGATAAATAAGGTGAATCCGAGGACCGATAAAATAAAGATAAAAGGAATCAGGCAGACGAGGACAAACTCAGTAGTAATGGAGTTTGACACACGAAATGATCTACAAAAGTTTAAGGAACACCCGAAACTAGTCTCACTGAAAATAGAGGAACCAAAAAGAGGAACCCTCTAATGATATTGTATGATATGGATAGCTCGCTAACAGCAAGTGAGCTAAAAGAGAACATCATACAACAAAACCTACACGAATATCCTGTAGAGGAAAAGGACATAGTCCCAAGATTTAAGACCGGACCCAGGGACAAACCAATGGCTCACTGAGTCATACAGATGGCCCCAAGAGTACAGAAATACGTACTACAACAAGGGAGTCGACTATACATGGGATTCTCCTCACTCAAGGTGAGGGACTTCCTGCAAATGGCAAAGTGCCTGAAGTACCACGACCTAGGGCACGTGGCTAAACATTGCTCTGGTGAGGAGCGCTGTGCATCTTCGCGGTGCAACCGACCACAAAAAGTCTGATTGTAAGTCAGAAAAGCAAGTCTGCATACCGTGCAGCAAAAGGAAGCTGAAATGCAACACCAAACGAGAGGACTGTCCATCCTACAGGACATTCTATCAAAGACAACAAGAAAACACCGACTATGGTGACTAAAGAAGCAGCACGCTATCTCAGAGTAGTCCAAATCAATGTAGGAAGAAGTCTAACAGCAATGACAGAACTAAGAGAATACTACAACAGACACAAGGCGGACATAGCATGCATTCAGGAACCTGCAATAAGGTATGGCAAACTAGTAAGTGTGCCAACAGCAAGTATCAGCATCTTCCATAGCAAAAATTCAATGGCTGCAACCATAATATTTAACAGAAACCTGGTAGTAACGAAAATAAGTCAAGAAACTGACTCACATCTAGTCACGGTCGAAGTCCAGCTAAACCGGAAAAGTTTCTACGTCATCAATCAATACTGCCAATTTAGCGATCCGATAGAGGATCATATGACCAAATTAAGCAACATGCGCCTGCTAGCACAACAACATATCGTAGTGTACTGCGCAGACGTAAATGCGAAGTCGAGCTTGTGGTTCTCCTCAGTCACGGACCAGAAGGGAGAAATCGCCGAGGAGACACTGTGGAATCTCGGACTCCAAGTAGCAAATGAGCCCGGACAATCGTCGACATATAGAGGGTACACAGACAACGAATCCAACATCGACATCACAGCACTAAAGGGAACGCTCCAAGACAGAAAGATAAGCTGGAAAGTAGTGCCGAATGAGATCAGCAGTGATCATAACATCATAGAATTCGACCTCGATGTAAGCAGTGACAAGCGACAAGCGAAGCTAAAAAGACCATCATACAACCTAGAGAAAGCATATTGGGAAAAGCTACGTGAGGAACTAACTAGAACAGAACCATCAAGTCTATCAAGCGATCCGAAAGAAACTACGATGGAATTCACAAATAACCAGGCCCTGCGACAAGACAATTCCAAAAACGTATATAAATAGATGGCGGGAGATAACGTGGACTTCCGATTTCACAAAAATGAAAAGACAAACAAATCTGTATAGAAGAAGATTAAACAAAACACTCGACTTAGAAACCAGGGAGAGAGCACAAAACGCCTTCCGAAACTGCCTTCAAAAGTACAAGACAGCAATACAAACTGCCAAAGAAAATACCTGGAAGAAATACGTTGAGGACAATATAAACAGAGATCCATGGTCCATCACATACAGAATAGTAGCAAACAAACTAAAAACCGGAAACATCATGTCCACCATTAAGAAGGCAGACGGATCCATGACCGCAGGCTGGCAAGAAACTGCAAATGAGATAATAAAATGTTTATTCCTAAAAGACGACGAAGCATTGGAAGCAGATAGACTATCCACAGAGGAAAAGGACGTCGTAGAGGTGAGTGAAATAAGAGAATACATCCATACACTAAAACCAAACAAAACACCGGGTCTAGACGGGATCAAAACCGAAATATATCAAAAGACCTCTGATATAACGGTGCCGTGTTCCTGATCCAAATAATAAATGACTGTTTCGGAAAGGGATATTTCCGTACACAACACAAGAAAGTAGAACTGTCTGTCATATACAAAGGTGGAGATAAAGACCCATAAGATGCAAAGTCATACCGACCTATATGTCTACTGAACATCCAGGGAAAAATCATAGAAAAAGCGATACACGCACGCCTACACTGCTACCTAGAGCAACAAGAAAAACCTCACCCAAAACAATACGGCTATAAGAAGGGGAAATTCACGGTGGATGCAATAAGCCACATACTAGATAAAATAAAAATCAGGAGTACAATCTATGTACTGGGCTTGTTCGTTGACTTCTCCGGTTTTTTCGACCGCATGTCTTGGCCAAGACTCTTCTCCCTCCTAAAGGGAGATAACCTAACCTCCATACACCCCTGCACGTCTACAATCTGCTCCAATCTTACTTCGAGGGTCGAGAGATCCAAATAAGGACACCGGAATGCATTGCAAGGAAAAAGATCAACCGTAGATGTCCGCAGAGCTCCATACTGGGACCCATATTGTGGAACACATACTTAGATAACCTGCTAAGCCTCCTTGATAAAGAAGAAAGTATAATAGACTTTGCAGCATACGCCGATGAACTGTGCATCCTCATAAGCGGAAACAGTCGCAGGGAACTAGAAATCAAAGCAAACACAGCAGTAAAAACAATCTACAACTGGTGCCAAAGATACAAGATGACGATGTCGCCTACTAAAACAATGGCAATAGTATTTGGAAAAACATTAAAAAGAAAACCAATAATAAAGCTGGGGACAACCATCCTTCCAGTAAAAGAAGACACAAGGTATCTATGCGTCATCTTGGATCAGAAACTCAACTTCTCCAAACACATCAACGTATCCCTGGAGAAAGTAAGGGCACAACTCAACAAGATCCTGATACTAGCAAATAGAAAATATAACATCCACCCAAGAAAGTTCAAAGTATATTACAACGCTATCTTTTTAAGCATAGTAACATACGCAATTCAAATATTTGCAGATGAATGCAAGAAAGTCCGAAATCGAAGAAGAGCTCTAACTGTCCAGAGAGCAGTCCTCTGGAGGATGTATAGGGCGTACAAAACAACACCAATGGAGAGCTTGCAGATAGTCACCGATACACCACCACTAGACTTGCAAATTGCAATAAAGGCGATGAAAATACAGCAAGACACAGACCCTAACAAACACGACGAGATATTACAGGGAAGAAAACTGGAAGAGTTCGTAAATGACATATGGAATGACAGATGGCTCGAGACAAAAAAAGGCCAATGGACATATAAAATATATCCAAACCTTCGCAGCAGAAAAGAGGTGGACCACGATCCAACGCCTGAAATGATCCACTTCCTAACAGGATATAGACCATTCGCAGCGAAGCTAGCACAGATGAACCTGAAAGAAAGCGATAAATGTTCGTGCGGCAACGCACAAACAACAAAGCATTTTTGGATATCATGCACAAAGAGTGAACTAAAACATTTGCACAATACAAAACCAAACTTGACAAAAATACTACAAGACAAAGACAAACGCAAAGAATTCCAACTTCTTGTAAAAGAGATGGAAAAGAKACTAAAGGACGAAGAATATCAGTCCAAAACCAGAAACGCGGGCAACTGATCCGCACGATGAAAAGCAGGTTTTTAGTTGGTTGAAATCCAATACTATCCAAAGGTGCTCGAGTTGGACTGCCGGTTAACTAGCAGGCGAACACGAGCACTTAGGGTGCCTACACCGGACATCAGATGTTGAAGGACTGTAAAGAAATGCAACACAGCAACCTTCCTGGAAAACCAGCGGCAGGGGTTTTCTTGCAAGGCAAACGTCAACTCCACAAACAAACAATCCAGAACAACAACAACGAGCATGACAAACCTGCATAGAGAAACACAAAAAGATTGAAAGATGCCTCACAAAACCACAGGTAGCGAGACTAAAATACAAACGGAGTAAAAAAAAAAGAAAGCATGGCACATGTCGATGGATTGAATCGTTACCCGTTATCGCGAAATATAGATAGTTGAAGATTTGATTTGATTAGAGCGAATTACAAAGGTCTAGGAAGATTTTTCCTGGCATTATTTTCCTGGAGAAAAGTAATAATATCTAAACCGCAAGCAACCATAAACAACCTGCAAGCAAAGACTCACTCAACTTACTCAACTTACTCATTCAAATGAAAATCCTATGCTTCAGTTTTAAGAACTAAAAATAAAAAATCGATGACACGAAATTAACCAAGCCATGCAAGACCAAATAAAATCTCTAAATTTGAAACAATTGAAACAAACGATATACAAGAATTAAAATATATCATGAAAGAGATAATGGAAAAAATGGATTTAATGTTAAACATTCTAACAACTTTCGTCATTAAAAAGACAGGATACTTAAATAGCAAATAGAAAATAGCAAATAGCAGATACTTAAATAGCAAATAGAAAATAGCAAATAGCAAATGACAATAGGCTAGCTAAGCGCTCGCAAGAAATGAAAACATTTATTTTTAACCAAAACATACACATATTATTTATTTCTGAAAGGCATTTTACCAACAAAAGATACTACCCTATTCTTGGATACACATTGTATCATATAATGCACCCTGACAGCAAAGTCCATAGAGGAACTGCTTTTATTATAAAAAGCAGCATTAGACATTATGAAATTGGCAGATACCAAAGACAATTTTTATAGGCTACTAAAGTTCTGGTTGAAAACTAGAATGGAATGGATGTATTACTATTTCTCTTATGTAAGACATTCTCACCATGTTCTAAGAATGTTAAAAAAAATGAACAATATGTAATATTAAAACTCTAAATAATCATTTTATCGTTGCAAAGAATTATAATGTTAAACATACACAATGTGGATCGAGATTGATTCTAAGCCCAAAAGGCGAGAACTCGAGACGATCAAAACCATGTATCAACAGGAGAACTCACTTATAGATTATATGACAATATAAAGATCCCTAATTTTCTGGGCATCGGTATTATCAAGGATATTCTTGAAGACTATTGTCATATTGAATCCTGTTTTGCCTATTGAAGTCTATTGAATTCTCCTTAGAACATTCTCGAATAATTGTTATAAGAAATAGTGAAATGACTAAACGCGACTAAAGGCAGAGCTTGTATTCTTCACAACATCAAAACAAATTGGCCCTAATTCAGGAGCCACTACTCTTAACAATTCTATCTCCCTAAAATCTGATGACGATATTATTTGCGCAGTTGAAAGATTTAACCATGCCGTAAAACAGGTCGCCTGAAACGCAACTCCGCATATGTAGCAATCTAGACAATATCGAATATTCATTTTCAATAAAAAGCAAGTTCAATAAAAAGCAAAAAGAAGAAGCTATGGCAATCAAGAAATGCCCAGCACTGAAAACCAAATTATATCAAAGCACTTAAAAACCTGCTGGACTCGGCGAGAAACAGGGAGATACGAAAATATCTAATCAAGTTAAACACTACTGTTGCAACTAACTACTCTCTATGGAAAGCCATTAAAAGATTGAAACGCCTGTAGGCATAATATTCGCTTATTAGGAAGCAAGATGGAAGTTGGCAGCGACAAAGGAAAGACCGAAACTTTTCAGGTATTTTAAACTAAATTTGAGATTGAGATTACTTTAAAGGAAAAAAACAAGTTTGGATGCCATTTTTGCTGCTATCCTACATATTCCTACAAAATCTTTTACCGTAAAAGAAGTGTGAGCCGTAATAAAAAATCTGAATCTAAAAAAGGCGTTGGATTATGATATCATAATCAATCGAATTCTGCAGATGCTGCCAAAAATAGAAATAAAATTTATTATCCAACTTTATAATGCAGGCAGAGTTTCTTTTCATCCCAATAAAAGGTAGCACAAATTATTATGATCCAGAAACCTGGCAAAGTTGCAGAACTTGCTGAATTATATAAACCAATTGCCTGCCATATCGAAATCATTCGAGAAACAGCTGCTCTTAAAGTTTCTCACAATAATAGAAAAGCTTAAACTAATTTCCCATTATCAGTTTGATTTCTGACATAAGCAACAATAAAACAGATACATAGAATTGTTAAAAGAATAAATAATGATATGGAAGCAGGAAGATATTGTACGGTCTTCTTCGATATTTTAGACTTTTAACAAAGTGCGGCCTGGATGGACTATTATATAAAATTAAAAACATCTTCCCTCGAATTTCTATGTCGCCATCAAATCCTTCTTATCACAAAGAACTTTTATGATTAAATATAGGGAAGTAGTCACACAATTGAAGAGATCAACTTTGGAGTTCTTCAAGAAGTGTATTAGGATCAATTCTCCATCTGCTATATACCGTAGATTTTCCAGTCGCCTAGTTGTGGATCATGTAGCTATTTTTATGACTTACAACATTCATATAAAAGTGTCTCTGCATTTATAAGAAAGTCTCTCCTACATTCAGATGTGATTCAAAAATTGAAAGATCAAAACTAATAGAATAATATCATTGTATATGACATTCACTATCCGTAAAAGAACATGCAGTAACTCTGGACCATCTGAGAATTTCTCAAGCTGAAGATGCTAAATACTTAGGACTATACCTTGACCGTACATCTAATTGAAAAAATATAAAATAACCAAACGAAAACAACTTGGATTTTAACTGGGAAAAATATATTAGCTGTAAATATATCAACAGTAAATCACATCTTTCGGTTGAAAAGTTGCTATTATATAAGGCAATTCTCAAATCTATTTAGGCTTATGGAATTCAATTGTGGGGCCAATTCCTATTCATATAGAAATATTATAATGGTTCTAAAACAAATGCTTTAGAGTTATCGTCTAGTACATCACCAACGACACATTATATCATGATCTGCCATAAGCTGCCATATAGTAGCGACGAGATAAGAAGATTCAGCCAGAGATGCTGATAGGATGCAGGAATATCCTAACATATTCACGACTAATCTCATAAGAAACATCAAGATATCACGATTAGATAACATCAAGATTAAAAAGAAGACTTTCTCAAGACCTGCATCTGACTAGTTGCAATTCTATAGGGCATGTATCACTGAGTATACACTCTTCAATACTTTTTCATAACTAACTGTTACATATTACTATATATTACTAAATGTCATGTTGTGACAACTTGTAATAATTTCTAAGATGATAATTTAAAAAAAGAATAATAATAATAAATTAAAAATATGTAGGTATCTAATACGATAAGGAATATTTTTATCACTTGGCTATTTTTATCTATGTCTGCAAACTTGGTCATAATTGATCATATTTGACCATATGGACATATTGGACCATTATCGGCCATGTTAGGCCACTTTTATCCATACTTTGCATAGTTGCCATACATGGCCAAATGTGACATAGCTTGATAAAGTTGGTCAGAAGTAGTAATACTGGGGCAAACTTGGCCATAATTGATTAAACTTGGCCATAAATATATATATTTTCTTATCTTATAAATATATATATTTCTTTTCTTATTTCATTTTTCATTATTATGGAAGAAAAAATACAATTCATGTACCAAAAACGATTAATGAGCATGATTATACCATGTATAATAATATAAAATCGGTAACGTAGACACGTTACCGATCTCGTACGTGATATCATGCGATCTGACAAGACAAACATATCAACGTATTAAAAAGTCCATATTTACTTTAAAAACGTGTACGTATATTCAAAATTGTTGCAACAATCAAAATATAAATACTTGGAGAATATATTGATATAGAAATACGATTGTTTTAAATTCTTCAATAATAATAATGTTCCGTTAAGTAAGGCCCTTTGGAATTTCATCTTTGATAACATGGCATGCGATATGTAATAAGAAACTTACTTTGCAGCATTAGAATATTTATATATATACATTATGTAATTTAATCCAATACAGAAGAATATAGAACAATAAATATAAATAAAATGTATACTGCTGAAAAATTGTATTAAGAAACAAAAGCAATTTGGAAGTTTTGGAAAACTTCAGAAATGCTAATCGATCATTCAAAGTATAATATATATATATATATATATATATATATATATATCTCTGTGTGTGTGTGTGTGTGTGTGTGTATTAGATATCGAAGCGACAGAAGATAAGGGAAATCTATTTTACATAAGACAAATGCTAGTGATATTATATCAACCATATTTTCAATTCGAACATTAATATTTGGAAATATTTGAAAATTATTTTTTTTCGCTAGTTCTTTTATTATTCTTTTATTATTATCGTGCCTTCTATTATCATATTATTTTATATTATATTTCAATAGTATAATATACCACTTTTGCAGTTTTCTAAAACTTTCCAATTGCTTTTGCTCCGTAATACAATTTTTTAGTAATCTATGCTTTATTTATATTTACTGTTCTATATTCTTCTAGAAGAGTGTGACGCTGAGTTTTATACCTATCTATTCCGATAATTGCGTATATGTATATATATAAATATATATATAAATATATAATCCCATTATATTTCCCTATATATATATATATACATATATATATATATATATTATATATATTATATATACATATATATATTATATATATATATATATATATATATATATATATATAGGGAAATATAGTGGGATTATATATTCCTTACGTGATGTCGAATGTTACATGAATGGGTTTTCGATGCCAAGTTGATGGAACAACAAGTAACAAGGTTCTTTTTTCTGTTTGATACCGATAGAATCTTTATCGATAGGCCGATTGACCCTGTAGCTTCGCCGTTCGAGACTCTTCTGCCATTCTTTGGTATGCACCGTTGACTCGCACCTTCTATTCGTCTGTCCCTCGTTTGTCGCTCGTTCGTCGTTTGTTCGTCGTTCGTCTGTCTGCCGTTTGTGCCCTGTCTCTCGCCCTTTATATATTAAAAAGCGGCGTCCCACTTCAGGGTCATCGGCCGACTGTCACATATGATTATTCGGTCCGGACGAAACGTCAACGCAAGTGTCAACAGTTTCTTTCGCGGTTGTTCTTTGTTCTCATCCAAACACACACACATGCGCGTCGGCTTCTCCGATTACAGAAGCTTTTGATACATGCCGCTATCGATAATCGGTTCTCTTCCGTTTATACTATATATATATGTATATATATATATATATGTAATATACATTTGTTGCGCGCAGGAACATAAATAATTTGATAATAATCTTAATAATCCTCTATAAGAAGATTCAATGGTAAGATAACGATTCACGAAACGACTTCTAACCTCAATCGCGACTCGTGTAACGGATTTTAGCTTTTATCATAGTAATAAGACTGACAATAGAGAAACCCGATATAGATGAAACTACTCCCAGTGACATATTAGGTATTAATCTGGAAAATCCATCTCCTCGGAGACTAATCTCAGAGATTCTGGAGAAGATCAACAATTGTTTGATAAGGATTCATCTTCAGGCGACACTATGAGATCACTGCCAAATGAAAAGACTAATGCTTATATCGACAATTTAAATAGCAATAACAAGGCATGCAAACCAACAATAAACTTTATATTCAGCAATCCTTATTAAAGAACTCCTTCTAAAAAGAGCAAAACCATGCTTTTCAGGGAATACTCACTTAAACAATGAAACGGATAATATGAATACAGATAACATACAGCTAATAACTATAAAATGATAATATTCAATAAAAAAAGTCTTCGTGACAACCGTTAATCCCTTCATGCAATAGCATAGAAACGCAAAAGAACCGAAACCTATTAATTTAGTTCTCAAATATCGTTGTAAAACCGATTTGAAAATCTTGCTCAAGACATAAACAAGTCAATATCTAAGACAGAAAACAAAATATCCTATCTTCCACCAATTTTTGTGGCTGGAATTGCAAACGTTATCCTACTTACGATTCTATTAGATAGCATATTGACCCACTGACAAAAAAAGACACTAGATATAATTGACTTTAGAATTATAAAAGAGATAGAAAAAAACATATTTTTTAAATAAAAACAAGCCTAGAGTTATCTTTCGATCATTTTCCTATTATAGCCAATGCATGCTACATAACAAAAGAACAAATTATTTTCGCGAACAAGTGAAAAGTACATTAAACACACAAATGTCTCTTAAAGATTATAATGATATAATACAAGCAATGCAATATTTCAATGTTACTATTCAACAAATAGCTCGGAAATCAATACTATCTTGTGATATCAAGGAACATCACATTTCAACATTCATAACGATAAGAGAAAAATTACAGGAAAGATGCAATTTGAGAAAAAAATGGCAATATTGTAGATCTTAGAATAAAGACTAAGTTAAGCCATTAAGGACTTAAAAAATTTCTAAATGAGGAAAACAAGTAGGCATACAAATGGATCTACATAATCTCAGTCCTTTTAAAATATCCTGATGTAAAACATGACACTTTATGGAAGACTATGAAACAAAAAACTGAAACAACCCTATCAAACTTCTCCTATGAAACAAAACTATTACTGAACAAGAGCTGACTAGGAGAAAGCAGAGACATTTGCAGAATTTCGTTAGAGTCTTCACCCTTAATCTCTTATCAGGAAGGTGAGCCGTAGAGAGGAAGAAGCCGTTTTTTATCGTCGAGAATCAATGTAGTACTAAAGAATTAAAACAACGAGTCTTACTAAAAGCGAAATAAGAATTACCATTTATTTCTCAAAAAGCTTCAAGACATGATTTAATAACCAGTCAAATCTTGAAGGAACTACTGGAATTGGGTATAAATTACCATACTGAATTATTTAATGCTATATTGAAAATAGATTACTTCCCATCGCAATGGAAAATGGCTCAAATAATTATGATTCTAGAACCCAATAAAGACCTGGTCGATCTCAGATTATACAGATCAATCAGTTATCAGTTTATCCATCATATCAAAAGTATTCGAAAAATTACTTTTCCAGAAACTAACCTGTGATGGCGGAAAAGAGGCTGATACCTAATCACTAATTTGATTTTCGTAGCAAATATACAGTTGAATGCAACAGATTCACAGAATTACAAACAAAATTATTTTGGCTTTTGAGATGAGGAAATATTGCTCTGCAGTGTTTCTTGACGTTTCACATGCTTTTAACAAGATATGTTATAATGGCCTTTGGATGTTTAAAATCCAACGACATTTACTAGAAATATGTCATGCTATATTCAACAATTATTTTAGCAAAAGATATTTTTTATCAAACAACATAATGTTATAACGAAGATTCATAACATCCAATCAGGGTATCATAGAGAAGTATCTTGGTCTATTTCTATACTTGTTGTACACTGCATATTTACTAGTAGATACAAATGTCTCTATTACTACATTCGCGAATGAGATGACGGCACTTGTAATATATAAATATCTTAACATAGCATCCAAATATCTTGAAAGTAATTTAAACTTCATGCAAAATTGGCTAAAACTTTAGTGGATCAAAGTCAATGAAAACAAATCGATTCATGTTACTTTCACCATACCCATAATAATCTGTCTTGTTGTCTATTTAAATAGAACTCGAATTCCACAAGCCAAAGACGCCAAGTATATCGGCATATACCTGGATAGATAATTTAACAGGAAGAAACATATATGCAGTAAATACAAGCTTAAGACTTAGACTAAAATGTACTGGCTATTAGATAGAAATTCACAACTGACATTGGGAAACAAAATATTACTATACAAAACCATATTAAAACCCATTTGGACCCAGTTGGACTCATACGATATCCAATTTTGGGGTATAGCCGTAAATTCCAATGTTGATACCTATTAAACGTCCTTACGATAATTACTAATGTCCCTTTGTATGTCGCAATAACCTACTCCATTATGATCTTAAAATATTCTTAGATCTTATATCATCAAAATAACTATCAAGGAATTCTGTCAAAGATATTGCGACAGACTTTAAACATCATCTAAACAACTTCGCTGCCAATTTTATGAAAACAAGAGGAATAGTGAGAAAAAGAAAGAGGTTTACAAATCTACTATACTAATATTCCATAGTTATATATTTCTCCCACTGTTGCGAATATGCTATTATACAAGAATATGATTCTGGTTATATATCATCGCTGATATAATTATTTGGACAAATGTATTGCTGAATGTTCTATGTATAGCAATATCTGCATTAAAAATATTGGATGTTACAAAAAAGACATTCTTCTGTATTGGATTTATAATCTTAAGAAATAAGTTAAACTATAAATGTGAAATTGAAGTTTTGCATTTGATAATTTCTACCAATTATTAATACTTAGAAAGAGATAATAACATCATAATAAACTTTATCCTTTTTCTCTCTTACATATAAAATAAAAAATCAAAATATAAAATATAAAAAATGTATATTTTTTGTTTTCTTCTCTGCTTCGCATGACAAATAAATTCATTTTCATTACTTAATTCGTACATGTTTATGAATGGTATCGTTGATGAATGAATTTATGTCGTTATTAGTATTATTGGTATTATTGGTATTCAATTGAAAATAGTTCCTTCTAACATATTATGTAGGATAAAGGGAAAAAAGACCTTGAAATCATTTATATCGATGCGCATCAAAAACCTATAAGTCGGTCTAAGGGTTGTATGTGTATATGTGTTGTATGTGTACATGTGTGTGTATGGACGCGTCGCGTCGAGAACAAAGGGACGACCACGAGAAAAAACTTTTGACGTTCAAGAGCTTACAGGACGACATAATTAATCCGGATTAGATAGAAAGATGCAGTGATTGGCCAATACGATTTCAGGTGTGTTTTCATATAATCGTGAATTTAATTACGTGAAGTTTTAAAGTTGAGCACGTCACGCGCGGCAGAGTTCTCTTAGAAGAATCGAAGGGCGCATAAGTCGTATCAAGACAAGCGAGCTGTGAACTGCAAGTAGCTGACTGCGAGTTTAGAGTTGAGAGTTGCGAGTCATCGAGATTGGTCAGCGAGCTGAGAGCTATGAGGAGCTGAGAGCTGCGAAGAGCTGAGAGCTATGAAGAGCTATGAGCTGCGAGGAGCTGAGAGCTACGGTGACCTGCAAGCTGAGAGTAGCGAGCTGCGAATTGAGACAAAAGAGTTGAGAGCTGCTAAGAGTAATAGCTAATAGTAGCTAAGAGTAGCTAAGTTGTAAGTTGCGAGGTGCGTCATAGAGCAATTAGTCTAGCGAGAAATATTGTATCCTAGCGGAGAAGAATAAAGTGTTTTCTCTTTTGTTTTGTTTTTAATCTGAGGCGTCGAAAACCTATCATTTCCATCATACTTTTCATTCCATCTTTATTCCGATTCTATAATTAAGTGTACAAATTAAATTATTATGAGTTTGTTCGTGTTATATTAGTTTATAAATATATGTATATTAAATATATATAATAAATATATATATTATATTATTTTACAGACACATCTATATTATAATCTTATCAATGTCGCCTTTCGAAATTTAGTTCCAATTTCTGTTTTGGGATTCGCATAACTCTCATGCATTACAATCGTACTATCAATAAAATTAATTTTCATCTGTCAGAGTAGTCTTTAATAGCACATACCAATCTCGATTTCTCTCACGTTTGGTTAAATCACAATATTGGGTCCTTCGAATTAGATATTGCCTGACGTGAAACGAATGTAGTCATTACGTATCCATTAACTATCTTGGCTCTCTTTCGCTTTTAATCAAACTATTTCAACATTTTCATGATGAATGACCCGAAGTTTCTCAAATCGTATCTTTATTTCCAATTAGTTTAAACTTCTTAAAAGAGTCTAAATACTTGAACAAAAAACACAATTTATTTGATCTTAGAAATAATTTGAAAAATGATTTAAACAAAAATGAAGATTAGAGTGAATTGAAACTCGTTCATCTAGCGAACTTCTTTGCTTATTTTTTCGTATTTTTCTCAACCATTCTGTTCTTGATATCAGTTTTACCATTTTTTACAATCTTTTCGCATATTGCTTAAAACAATTCTAACTAAAATTGAAAGGTTCCACTATTTTCGAACTTCGTTGACGGATAATGATTGATTTCTATATTGCGAGCAATAAGAACTTTTTCTTTATTTGGAATCTGTTGAAAAGCATATATGACAGTTAGATAACAGCTTGTCTTTCCAAACTTTTTTTGCTGATTTTTGTGATCATTGAAAAATTTTAAATAAATATCTATTCAATTAAACTATCTTCGCACTCAATATTACTTCTACAGCGACAAATCAAGTACTGAAATGATTTCTTAATATTTTTTATATTGAAACTCAGATGTTTTAAATGAATGAAAAAGAATGATGAATGCTTTTAAGGAATTGTCAGGTTTCACGAAGCTAACTTCTTTTTTCGAAGTCCAAATTAGAGACTTTAGATTCTGAATATTGCTTATGTTGCTACAAGGTCGCATTTATCTGCGCCAATTAAGGGCAAATCGTTGTAATCTTTATAACTATACTTCATTATGCTACTAAAAACATAACGCAACATGCTATACAAATACAGTCATAATACATTTTCAATTATTATATTTCATTTTCAGTTCAAAGAGTCTAATTGCACATTTCGTTGGGCTGTGCGAAGACTATTTAAATCCTCTTATACGCAAGTATAACTTTATGAAATCATATCACTTGTGTGATGCAAAGCAACTTCATGATGCACAAAAATTTCTCTTCTTCAAAATCTCATTCCGAATCGTTATCACGATTGTCCATCGTTGTCAACTGCATCCAAATTCATTTACTTCATTCGTTATGATGATATCATTCAAGATTTCTCATATTGAACTATGTTTCGTCATTTTTTTGTGATTATGATTTCTTCCATTAATTGTGATTTGAGTTCGGTTCGCGATCTCATTGACGATCTTATTGAAGATTTTAAAACTTTTATTACAGAATTAATAATTTAGCGTTTTCTGCATCAACATACTATTATCGATCTTACATATAGAAGTTAACAAATTTCTATATGGATGAATCGATTTCATTGTTTTCACTAAATTGCCTTCTGTTTCAGCTGCATCAGTTTTGCCGCTAGGCAACTAATTGATAATGATGAGTTATGTCACATGCTTAAATGGAATCTTCAATCTTTTCCAATTGAGTTTCTTCTTGACGCTGAAATCTATATAAGAATAATCGACGATCTGCGGGAAAGGCACGATGATTAGTTAAAGTCTCTCTATACATTTCAATTCGATTTTTTAGCATTCTGTAGCATTATGTATAAGGATAATGAGAACTCATCGTCTGAAAGATATCTTTTTTATAATTCCCACGTTTTTAAATTCGAGATCAAATGCAAAAAATTAGGCCGATTTCATATGAACTCATAATAAAAAGCGATAATTTGTTTGCTAAAATGATTTGCTGGATCAAATTTATAGTATTTACAATACAACAGTTTTTGTTCATAATCATAATGATGAGAAATAGTTTTTGTACAACAATTTTAAGCGAAGAAAATCATACTTTATCATCGACTTTAAAATTGAATGTCCATGCCAAAGAAGTTTTATTGTATATTTATGAAATATGAAGAGTATAATATTACGAGTTATTAGAATCTGATTAAATTATTCAAAAAGTATTAATCCTTCTGAATTCGAGATGACATTGAGAGAAAAAGATAATTTACTAACTATGAAATGAGGCAAATCATTTTATGATATGACAATGCTTAATCACATGTGATAAAAAAGATAAGAAGTTTTATTTGTTTTATTTGTCCTTGGACTTTTTCTCGGATTTGTTCAAGAAATTATTTCTCATGCATTTTCTTTATTAGAGCCTCGTTAGATTATCACTTGAGTTATTTAGTCAAAGATTCTTCATTGATATGCATTTTAAATTATTAAACGAGTTCTGAAAAAGTATTGACTTCATTGATTTAGAGTTCGCCATTTTTTTATAACATATTTGTCAATAAACCAAAATTATTATAAATAATGGTCAATGAACCAAAGTTATTATAAATAATGGTGAATATTTTGAGGATTAAAATATATATAATTTTAATATAAATAATTTTAATTTATTTAATATTGATATCATATTAATTTCTGTAATGACATTAAATAATTTTGATACCAAAATAGTTTATAATATAATTTCTATTCTTTTGTCATTCTTGTTTCTTTCTGGAAATTTAATACTTTCCCTACTTGTATTAAATTCCTTATTGTAGACAATTTCATCATAGTTCAAATTTGTTTAATCTTCAGATTTTACATATATTCTTCTTAAGCAAAAGTTTTCGTAATAATACTGTTTATCTATTTTCTATCTGTTTTTCTTTATCTGTTTTCATCCAAATTATCCTCCATATTCTACCCTTTTATTTATACATATATAAGAATTCTCATTGTTCTTAATTAATTATATAATATATAATTATGTTATAATACATTCAATTATATAAATACATTCAATATATAAAAATTATATTTACAAACATGATATATATTATTTATATCTATTTAAATTGTTTAAAGCTAAATATTTACTAATTAAAAAACTATTAATTAAATATTTGTTTCTTTTTTCTCTTTCTTAATTCATTTCTCTGCTTAGATTCATTCTTTCTCCTGCTTAGATTACATATGATTCTGTTCCATATAAGAAGATGAAGTTGCTTTATCTAGAAAATTAAGGAGTGGATTTATATTCATAAGAATGAGAATAATCTTTGATTTCGTGATTTAATTTTCGTCAATCTATACAAATCACAAATTTTGTTGGAGGGCAATAATATATGAAAAGGCCTTTCTTGCATTTTACTTGTACTAAATCTTTTTATATTTTGAAGCTTTGCATGTACAATAATATTGCTAGATCCTCTTTCAAAATATAAATTAAAAATATAAGATGATATGGGATGGCATTTAAGAAATGGTAAAAAATAATTGTAGGATGAAATGAGAAGTATGATAGAAATGATGTTTTTCGATGCCTCAAAAAATGGAATAATAAAGAACACTTTATTCTTATCTGCTAGGATACAATGTTCTTCGCCAGACTAACTATCCTACGACGGACCTTACAACTCACAATTCTTAATTCTAAATTCTAGACTTGCAGCTTTCAGCTACTCGTTATTCACAGCTCTTCATTCAGAGTCTTCATAGTTCGTTCTTAATGCAACTCTCCCGCCTTTTCATCCTTTTGAAATAGCTCTCATCCGCATGGCTTTTGCGCTATCACGCTTCACGTGATCGCATAGGAACAATCCCCGGAACATCTATATCGGCCAATAATTGTATATTATCATCTAATTTAAACGAATCACGTTGCCTAGCAAGTCCTTGAACATCAACGCTTTCTTTTGCGGCTATCCTTTGTTTTTGTACAACGCGTCCAAACATACGCACATACATATACAACTCGATCGATTTCCAGTTTTCCCTTATGCTACACAATTAATAAAATTAGACAATATCAAAAAATAAAAGAAATGCTTGAACACTATATGATATAAAAATCCTAAAAAAGATGATAGATATATCAATACAAGATATTTATTCGTATTGATCTTTTCTCTAAAGAGGAGAAAATATATCTTCCTGAAGAAATAATTCACATATATAAATGCATATATATATATATATTTATATATTTTGTGGTATAAATAGAATTATTGATTTTATCAAA